>VZTR01003489.1:113119-133467 GCA_013400775.1 Chaetops frenatus
GGCCGGGCCGGGCCGGGACACCCCCGCACCCCGAGCCTCGGCGGCAGCTCCGCACTCAGCGTCGCCCTCACCCCCACCCTGACCGCCACCTGCACCCTCATCAGCACCTCATCTGCACCCTCAATTTCACCCTCTTCCTCATCCCTTCCCTCAGCCTCACCGCCGCTTCACCCCCACGGTCAGCCTTGCCCTCATCCTCGGTCTTGCCATCAGCTTCACACTCACCCTCACCCTCATCTTAACCCTCATCTCACCCTCACCTGAATCCTCATCCTCATCCTCATCCACTTCCTCACCTCCATCCTCACCCTCACGGACTGGTCCCATTTTCATCCTCAGTGTCAACAGGTCCCAGTGGGGAGTGACCACGGGGGCTCTGGCAGCAGCCACAGACACGGTGTTGTCCCCTGAGAGCAGAGCCTGGTGTCCCCTCACTGCCCCCACACTCTCGGCCCCACAAAGAACCCCTGATGATTCCATTTCTAGGGGACTGAGAGAGAGATCCCACCAAGGCAGCAAAAGCAGCTCCCAGGGACATCCCTTATTCGTGTCCCTAAATCCCTGTTATGGGATTCTTGGCGTGGTTAAGCCCTGAGAGACCATCAGCTCCCTGGGAGTGGAAAATAAAGAGCAGCTGAGGCAGCTGGGCTCAGTCTGGAGAAAAGGAGGGTCAGGGGGGGGGCCTTCTCACTCTCCACAACTCCCTGACAGGAGGGAGCAGCCAGGTGGTCAGGCTTTGCTCCCAGGGAAAAAGGGACAGGATGAGAGGAAATGGCCACAGGTTGCACCAGTGGAGGTTTAGGTGGGATGTTATGGAAAATTTCTTCACTGAAAAGGTGGTCAGTGATTGAAACAGACACCAAGGGAAGCAGTGAAGTTGCTGTCCCTGGAAGTGGTCAAAATCATACGGATGTGGCACTTGGGAATATGAGTTAATGGTGGCCTTGGCAGTTCTGGGGGGTAACGGCTGGGACTCAATGGTCTCTGAAAGCCACTACAACTTAAATGATTCCATAATTTTATAGATATGAAACCCCAGTGTACACAGAGCAGAGGGCAGAGCCTGCTTGGAGGCTCCTTCTCCATCCACGAAGCCATCCTCAGCCTCGGGCACTAACCTTCCTGCGAGAAATGATTCAGGTGTTCCTGTTCCTGGGGTTTTCCTCAAGCTCTGTCCCAAAGTGAACCAGTTCCTTTGAGGCCATGGGGTGCAGGAGCTGGGTACCTGAGCTCCCTCAGGAGAGTGGGATCCTGCAGGCACAGGGAAAGACACCAGAGGCTTTCTCCTTCTCCTGTTCATCATCCTAACCTGTGAAGACAGTGAGCCCCATGGGAAAGGGGCTCTCCTGGAGGGGCTGTCACCTCAGCTGGTGCCATTAGTCACAAAGGCCGTGGTGTGTGAGCTGCTCACGCTCCAGCAGCTCGGCGCTGGCTGAGGCACTGAGGGAGGCAAATACCTGGTGTGGAGCCAGGAGAGGTTTTACAGCTGGAACGAACAAATGTTGAACATCACTGGGAGTGATATAAGAATCTGCAGCCCAGGCTGGCTCTTCTGAGCCGTGGCACAGACACCTATGTCTCGCTCAGGGGCTGCTTCCCTCTGGCTCTTCCATCCCTTCCTACTCCTCCAGCATGTCCGTGGCCCCGCTGGGAGGAGATTCTGGAATGGCTGAGAGTGCTGTTCCTGCAGATCCGAGGTTCCTGTGGTGGGTTTCTTTCCCAGGACTGTCTGTGCCTGCCCTGTGCACACAGGGTCAGATCAGGGTTTGAGGAATCACTGGATGGTTTGGATCAGAAAGGATTTTTAAATATGACCTGGTCCATCCCCCTGCCATGGACAGGGACACCTTCCACTATCCCAGGTTGCTCCAAGCCCTGTCTAACCTGGCCTTGGACACTTCCAGGCATGGGGCAGACACAGCTTCTCTGTGCCAGGGCCTCACAACCTCACCACCCTCACAGGGAAGAATTTCTTCCCAATATCCCATCTAAACTTCCCTTCTCTATAGTTTAAAGCTGTTCCCCCTTGTCCCATCACTCCATGTCTCAGGGAGAGTGCTGCAGGCAGGAGGTCAGCACTGTCCTGTCCTGTCCTGTCTAGGAAGAGCTGAGACAGTGACAGAGCCTCTCCAAGCCTTGTGCACCCCATTAGTTATGGGACACTGAGCCCTTCTGTCCTTTCTCCCTTGTTTCCTGGCTGTCCCCACAGAGCCCTACTCACCCCCATCCCTTTTTCAGCTTTCTCCACAGCCTGAGGACTCAGCTTCCTTCCTGCCCCATCACTCCCGGTCTATTTGTGTGCCTGGGGCTGAATGAAACCATGCAGGAGGGCACAGGGAAGGTGTCCTGGTGAGCCACTGTCTGCCCATCCCCGACCTCGGCTCCCCTGTGCTCCCACAGGGCCGTGACAGGATCTCATCACTCCCATTCCCATCGGGAATGGTTCATCCACCACAGAGCCTGTGCCCAGCTCAGCATCACCTGCTGAGATGAGGCTGCACCTGCCCTGTTTGCTGACAGCTCCGTTTCCAGGGCACAGTGCTATTTCCACCCAGGAGTTTCCTCTGCCTGGGAAAACAGTATCCGCTCCTCCCACTCCCTGCAAAACCAGCAGCTCACACATGACCCTTCGGGAGAGAATGGCTTTGCTCAGCCCTCCTCTGGCTTCTCTCCCTCTGCTGCTGCTGCTGCTATTCCAACAGCACTGTTGTGTGGATGTTTTACTGCCAGTACTCCGAGGGAAATGTGGTTTATGGGTGTTTTTTTTTACTCCAAGCAGATATGGACAGGCTGGCACTCAAGTCCTGGTTCCTCAGGTGGGAGGGGCAGCTCTGCCAGCCTCTGTTACGCTCAGGAGGATTCCCTGGGGAATTTGGAGTTTCCATGATTACCTGCGAGGCAGAGGCAGATCCTTGGCGGGGATAACTAGGGAGGAAGTCACCATCAGCACAAAGTGTTTTATTACCACCCACTGCACCAACCAAGTCTTGGCCTGGCCTTGGCAACGGGCATCAATGATGTGTTTTTATGGGACTGTGATCACATCCCTGGTTTGTCGTGGGGTGACAGTCCTGGCAAGCCCTATTGCTCCCAGCTCCCAGGCAGGAGTTGAGGGACACCCCCAGCTGAAGAGGGCAATGAGGTTTTGGGGAATCTCCCAAGGCTTGTCCCCAGGGTGGGAAGTTTTGCTGCAGCCAGAATGCAGCTGAAGTTGCTCCATACAGAGGGAGAGGCCCTGAGAGCTCCCCAGACAGCGAGTAAATCAAGGATAATCTTGATCTAATGGCCAAACTGTGGTGAAGGAGTGGACATACTGGACATTCTTGGAATGAGGCTGGGAAAGGCGGGGAAGTGCTTGGTGCCCAGTGTCAGACATCAGCAATGCCCTGCCAGCACTGCCCATGGGACTCCCTTGTCCCCTCCTGGCGCCAGACCGTGAGGGGGCAGCTGCCTCCAAGGGGGGGCCCAGGGAGCCCCTCACCAGAGGGTACCCCCTGGTCTCACCCCATGGGCAGTGCCCATCCCTCTCCCAGTCACAGATCCCGTTCCCGGCTGGCTCTGTGCCCTCCCGACCTCGGTGGCCTCGTGTGGCGCCGCTGGGCCGCGTTCGGAGGCATCCCTGGAATGATGACAGCAGCGTCCAGCCCTGCTGCTATACGGCCCTCCCGGGACAGCCCGGCCCGGCCCGCCAGGCTCCTCGGGAAAGGGCTCCGATTGCTTCAGCTCCCAGACAATGGGTGCTGGCGGGGGCTCTCAGCCAGCCTCCAGGGCATGGGCTGGTTTGCATAGAATCATGGGATCACTGAGGTCAGAAAAGTCTTCCAAGGTCATCAAGTCCAACCTTTGACTGATCCCCATCTGATCAACCAGCGCAGAGCACTCAGTGCCACATCCAGCCCTTCCTTAGACACCTCCAGGGATGAGGAGTCCACCACCTCCCTGGGCAGCCCCTTTCAATGTCTGACCACCCTTTCCATGAGGAAATTCCTGCTGATGTTCAGTCTGATCCTCCCCTGGCACAGCTTGATGCCATTTCCTGTGATCCTGTCCCAGTTCCCTGGAAGCAGAGCCTGACCCTCACTGGCTGCTCCCTCCTGTCAGGGAGTTGTAGAAACTGAGAAGGTCCCCCCTGAGCCTCCTCTTCTCCAGACTGAGCTCCCCCAGCCACTCCTGGTTCTCCAGACCCTTCCCTTTGCTCAGTGCCCCACCACGCTCTAGGGGAACAACCTTTTCCTAATATCCAACCTAACCCTCCCTGACACAGCTCCAGCCATTCCCTGGCCACCTGAGAGAAGAGCTCACCCCTTGTCCCTCACCCTCAGCTGCCATCAGGCCGTGGATCCATGGGGTTGAGAGAGTGGTGGCAGAGGTGGCACAGCAAGCTGTGACAGCTGTGAGCCAGGGGCACAGCTCCCCTGGCCGGGCTGGCTGCAGCCCCATGCTGCTCCCAGCTGTGAGCGCTCGGAGCGAGGGAGGGGAGCAGCGAGAGGGTTTTACAGCCCACAAGAGCAGATGTTGCTAATTGAGCCTTTGAGTTCCATGCCAAGCCGTGGCATGGAGGCTCTGCCCGGCTTTCAGAACCACTGCCAGGTCCCCGGCTTTGAAGATGGTGGGGGTGGGAGAGGGGGCTGGTGAGGGGGGGCCACGCGTGGATATCGGATTGGGCACAGAGCCCGAGGCCAGGCTGATAAACCTGGGTCTGCACCAGCAACTGCTGGGAAGCTCATCCCGCTGGAGGAAAGAAGCCCTGGAGTAATGATCCTCAAACCTGCTCCTCAGCCAGGGCTGGGCCAGGACAGACTAACTGCTCAGAGCACCTACAGGCACAGGTGGCTCCTCAATCTCCTGTTATTTGGTGGTTGAAGACGACGAAGCTCTTGTGAGCAATGGCAGCTCCTGAGACTGCCTGAGAAAGAGAGAGGAGCCAACACCTGGCTCGATCAGAGAGCATCCTGGGCGACCTGGCACAGGCTGCCCACAGAAGCTGTGGCTGCCCCTGGATCCCTGGCAGTGTCCAAAGCCAGGTTGGACGGCGCTGGGAGCAACCTGACCTGGCGGGAGGCGTCCGTGCCCAGGGCAGGGGTGATGTTTCGGCTTCCCTGTCCCCGATCCCTCCCGAGGGGTCCCGGTGCCGCTCCCGCCGCCCGTCCCTGGCGCTCTGCTGCCCCCGCGCGGCCGCCGCCGCCACTGCAGCGCCGGGACAGCGCGAGAGCAAGGTGGGGGCGAGTTCTCCCCAAAGCACCCAGCCCCTTAAGGGACCAGGGGCTACCACCCTCTCCCTTGGCTTAAGGACGGGTGTCCCTCTGCGCAGCGCTGGCAGAAGTGAGGGAGCCTCCCTTGCACCCACAGCCCCGGCGGGGACAGGGCGGGGGTCACCTCCATGGGCTGTGGGACTGGAGGCAGGGCCAGAGCTGGGCACACTCACAGCGAGGTGAGGAAGCAGCTGAGGCTGAGCTTAAATAGAGCCATGGGCAGGTGTGTGGGGAGCCCCAGGTGAGGCTGCTCAGGCTGTGACAGCCCCAAGTGCTCAGGGGCCTGTGCTTCCATCCCTCTTCCCTTGCCCTCCTCCCTCATTCTTTCCTTCCTTCCCCCATCCCATGTGCCTGTGGTGGCTCCTCCCCTGAGTCGAAATCAGGTGGGAGTCCAAAGAGGTGTAGGAAGACTGAGACCAGAAAAAATTTGGGGCTGAACAAGGAGTGGAGGCCAAAGTAAGGTGGGAGGGTGATAAAAATGTAGTGGGAAACGGAGCCTGAGAGGTTGATGAAGAGTGGAGGCCACTGAAAAATGGGAGGCTGAAAAGGAGCAGGAGTCTAAGGAATAACTGGAGACCATTAAGTTAAGAGGAGACTTAATATAAAACTGTGGCCAAAAAGGGGTGGGAGGCCAAGGGGGACTGGGACGTGGGAAAAAATTGAAGGACAAAGGGATGCTGAATAAATAGCGGAGCAGCTAAAAATGCTGCGGTTGGAAGGGAGTGGGAGGTGGGGCTTGGTGGGGCTCCCTGCCTGCCCCGCCTGCTTTTCCCTGCCTTTCCCAGCCCTTCCCAGCCCTTCCCTGCCCCACGGCTCCGTGTCATGGAGCCGGGCGTGCACTAGAGGACAGCCGAGCTCCACTCGAGTGGCCCGGGAGGAGCCCTCGCAGCCCCTGCCCTGCCCTGCCCGCCGGCACCTCCAGCCCCGGATCCCTGTCCATGGACACCACCTGGCCCCGAGCATCCCCACATCCCGGAGCATCCTCACAGCTCAGAGCACAGCCTGGAGCATCCCCACAGCCTGGGGCATCCCTGCCGGTCCTGAGTCCCCTGCCAATCCCGAATATCCCTGCCAGCCTCAAGCACTCTTCCAGCCCCGAGCAGACCTGCAGTCTAGAGAGCCTCTGGCAGCCCTGGGAATCCCTGGCAGCATCCCTGCATCCTTGGAAACATCCCTGCAGCCCCGGGCACCCCGACAGCATTCCTGCAAACTACCTGGATCATCCCCCAGCCTGGAGCACAGCCCACCCTCCCTCAGGACTCTCCTGGACCTGGAGACTGAGAGGTTTTGGGCTGCCAAAGGTGGAACTGGGGAGGATTTGGTACTTCTGCTTGTCCATGGGGTTTAGACATTCTTGTACTTCATTTAAATCCAGAACCTGGTGTGTTATTTTGCAGGGAGAAGCTGCCTCTGCAGGAGCTGTTGTGGTTTCACAGAAACCCCAGTTTCAGGTCAGATGGGGTGGGGGCTCTGCACACTGAGGGGCTGCAGCAGGCCCTGCTGCCAGGACCTGCTGCTGGCATTAAAATCCAGGAGGGATGAAGGGATGCAGGACATCCCAGCCACGGCAGTGTGACAGACACACAGCCCTCAGTGGGGGTCCCCCCCAGACCCCCTCCTGTCCCCAGCTGGCAGCTGGGAGCTGGCTCTGCCTCCCAGATCCCATCTAGAGCTGGGAAGTGTTTCCTGTTGTTTAACCTCCCCTTCACCCCGTGCTCCAGGTGGATGGGGACAGCCATGGCCTCGCAGCCTGTCCTGTCCCCACTCATCTGCTGCTCCAGCTGGGCAGGGCAGGGTCCCTTGCCTCACTCACAGCCCCTCAGGGGGGTCTCCTTCCAGGGGGTCGGCTGATCCACCCCATCCAGCACAGAGCGAGCAGAGGCTGGACCTGCAGGACTGGCAGCACCTTGGGCTGGGCAATCCCTTTCCTCATGGCCTGACCCCTCTCTGGGCTGGCAGTGCCACCTCAACTCCCACACCCCTCGTGCAGCACCAGAGCCACGCTGTCACTGCCCTGGGTGCTCGGGATTCCCGTGGGATCAGTCCCAAATGGGACTTTGGCTGCCTGGGCAGTGTGTCCTGGCTGCAGGGACCAGCAGGGGCTGGGGTGTGCGGCCGCTGCTCGGGGCAGAGGAGCAGCTGTGTTTATTTTCCATCTGCTGCAGGGAACAACAGGGGAAAATTTTTTTTTTTTTGGTTATTCATTTTATTTTTTCGAGGCTTTGTGTGTTCTTCACCAGCCAGAATCCATCATGTAAACATCCTGCTGTGTCTTCAGGTGTCCGGCCTCCCGCTCTGCAGGGCTGTCCCTCTTGCTCACCCCCCACCCATCATAGGTGGTACAGAAGGCTGCTAAAATGCCCCCAGCCTGGCACGGTCCCTGTGACCTGGCTGGTGATCCCAGGGATCCCCAGGAATCCCCAGGAATCCCCAGGAATGCAGGGAACACCCTGGCTGCAGGCTGCTGCTGGTGCCAGCCCCGAGCACAGCATCCAACAGACAAATACCTGCCAAAAATGGCTGGTGCTGTCCCTTCCGAGGGAGAGGAGGTGGTGCCTGCTGGGGGGAAGAGAGAAGGGGATGTCCTGGGGGCAGTGGGTTGGGATACCCCAGGAAAGCTCCCAGCCTGCATCCCGTGGAGAGTGGAATCTCATCCAGAGAGCTCATGGGAGGCAGAGAGGAGAGGAGGCTGAAAGGAGGAGCCCGGAGAAACACCAGGATTTGGGAGCCCAACGAACCTGTGGGCTTGCTCCTAGCATCCCACAAGGCTTTCCTGCCCCACGCTGCAGGCAGGAGCAGCGGCATCTCCTGGTGGGGTGTGTGGCTGGATTAACCAGCAGAGTGTCCCAGGCAGTGTCCAGAGCCCTGTGATTGGGATAAGGATCCCAATGAGCAGGGACTCCCTGACCCCTTCATCCCCTTCTGCATCCCCGCATCACCTGCCTGTCCCTCCTGGCGTGGGGGACGTGGGGGACACGGAGCAGGAGGCACAGTGCTGGTGGCAGAGGGCACTGGAAGAATGTGATCAATCACTCCTTGAAGATTCCCAGCCCCTCGTGCCGTGTGGGAGCAGGAGGGGAGGGACAGCCCTCGCACACCCTGCTGCTGCCAAGCCTTCATCAGCAGGTTTGTTCCGAGTCGTGGCCAGCCTGATTAATCCAGGCTGCCTCTGCTGGGCTGCTGATTCCTGAGCCTGCCAGAGAGCACATTTGGGACTATTATGCACAGAAAATTGTGCAGGTTCTGGCTGAATTACCGGTGTCCAGGGAAACGGAGCATTCCCTGGGTGACACCGATGCTAATGGCGCTGCAGCAGGGCCGCTGCCTCTCTGTGGGTGTCAGACAGGCCCAGGGGACAAAACCCCAGGCTCTGAGGGACATCAGTCCTGCCCTGAATGAGAGAGGGAAAGAACAACTGCTGGGCCAAAGCATCACCATCTCCTGTTGTGGGGAGAGGAAGCACCTGAATTTGAAGGAATCGGCACCCTCAGGCTGAGGGGCAGCTCTGTGGCTGGGGTGAGGGCTGTGGGGACACTCAGCCTCAAATAGGGACATCCAGCCTCCAGTGGGGATATCCAGCCCCTCTGAGATCATCGCAGCCTCTGTTGGGACCAGGAACGCAGCCCCAGCACCCAGGAGAGTTCGGCAACCGTGGCTTGGCTTTGTTTACCCTGCAACTTTGGCTGTGGCTGGAGTTTGTTAAGGGGTCAGGGGGTTTGGGTTGTTTTCCTGTACTTTACAATTTCCTATGTGGGACTTTATGAGACAAGAGGGCGCCTCCAGCCACAGAGACACTTTGGTTTGGGTTAGAAATGGAAGGAAGGGAAGGAATAAATGCACCCAGGCATTGCCTCCCCCTCCCTGCTGCCTCTTTCTCCCTCGCTATCTCTCCTCAGTCCCTCACCAGCTTCCTCTGGCTTGGGGGAACCTTGTTTAAAGCAAACACAATATATTTTTAACGAGGCCTGTTAATTAGCCCCGGCCCCAGCCCGCTGCACACAGCTTCCTTGGAGCTGGGCTGGGGTTCTCCAGAGCTGCTGGGGGCTCTTTCAGAGAATTGTGGAATTGCTGAGGTTGGAAAAGCCCTCTGAGATCATCGAGTGCAACAGTCCCCCACTACTGCCAAGGCCACCACTGAACACGTCCCCAGGTGCCACATCCACACGGCTTTTGAACCCCTCCAGGGATGGGGACTCCACTGGACAGCCCTTTCCCTGAAGAAATATTCCCTAATATCCAACCTCAAGCTCTCCTGGGGCATCGTGAGGCCGTTTCCCCTTGTCCTGTCCCTTGTTCCTTGGGAGCAGAGCCAGACCTGCTTCTTCTGCCCTGTGTGCGGGCTGAGGGCAGCTCCCCATCGTGCCAGGGTGCTGGCTCCCCTTGTCACAGCAGGTTCCAGCTGGTGTCCTGCTCCAGGCACGAGCAGCTGCTGCCCCAGGACTTGCCCCTGGCATATTTTTTTTTGCACAAACACCAGGGCTGCTGAATTGATAAGGTGCCAGCAGTGCCTTTCCCTGCTCTCCCAGACCCTGAGGGCAAACATTCCTGGCATATTTGTCATGTTCAGCTCAATACAGCATCCTTCAGAAAAGGAAAAAAAAAAAAAAAAAAAAAAAAAAATCAAATAAAGAAAATCCGGTTCTTCCACTGCTCCTTTCAGTGCTCTCTTACACTTCAGCTTTTTCATTCCAGCCCTGAAGAACTGTCTGGATGGGGAGGTCTGGAGAGCTGCAGCCCTCACTCGACTGGGGCAGGGCTGGAGGGCTGGGGTGGGGCTCTGCTGGTGCTGGGGACACTGGGGGAGCCCCCACTGTGTCCCCTGTCACCCACAGGCAGCTGCAGGTACAACGGGGCAGGTGCCCGTGAGGTTTGTGGGTGGCAGGGACATGGGCAGGGAGGCACTGGGTGGCCTCAAATGAGACCTCAAAAGCAGGGAAAGGGTTTCACATTGTGTGTTTCCATTGAGCCAAACAGAGCCCAAGATTTCCTGGCACCCTGGTGTCCAGGGGCTGGGTCCACTGTGGTGGCACCAGACTTGTCACCCCATGGTGACAAGCCAAGGTGGTGGCCAAGCGCCACCACCTCACCCCATTCCATCCTGTTCCTCTCCCTCCTCACCAACCACCCTCCTCCTGTGCCCTTTGTTCCACCAAAGCTCTTAACCCCACCCTCCTGCAGGTTCATAAACACTTGGTTTGAGGTGAGCAGGTGAGTTCCATCCCAAAGCTCCATAAGGAATGGCCCTTCCTGGCTGTGGGCACTCCCAGTGCCTCCCGTGCCAGGCCTTGCCAGGAGCTGCTCCCGTTCAAAGGCCACCTGGCTCCGGGGGCGAGCAGCTTCAGAGAGCTCTCCCAGCTTGGGAAAAAACCTCCCAGGCTCTTCTTTCCCAGCTGCTTTTGCCTCCTGAGCCCCGTGGATGAGGCTGTGCCGCTGGAACGCTGCTCCCCCGCCATGCTCGGTGCCACCTCTGCTGGGAACAGAGCCCCAGGGCTGGGATGGGGTGGGATGGGATGGGATGGGATGGGATGGGATGGGATGGGATAGGGGCCCAGGATGCAGGTCTGGGGGAGTCCGAGGAGCTGGGGGAATGGGGAAGCAGCAGGAAGGGTTGTGGGCAAATCCCTGCTCCCGTGGGCAGCTGCCCATCCCGCCCTGCCAGGACCCGGCAATGCTCATGGCTTTCCCACTCCCATCCCCAAATCCACCCCCAGGAAAGTGATGTTTTTGGAGGGGAATGAAAGGAAAGCCAGGGAACTCTTGCTGTGCTAATTCTGTCAGAGAGCCAAGGAATATGAAGCACTCCTTTGTTTTTTGGAGCAATTATCCTCCACAATTTGGCTTTTGGTATCTCCATGTGTGTGAAATGAACGATTATATCCCCTTTATCCATGGGGGGAATCACTGCCTCCTTTCCACACTGCCCTGTGCTCCCTCCTTCTGCTCTCCCCCATTCCTGGGCTGTGCCACACCAGGCACCCAGCCCAGCTCCCCCAGCCCTGCTCAGCGAGTCAGAAAGATGCAGAACATCCCTAAAAACACAGAATCCCAGAATCGTTGAGGTTGGTCCAACCTGTGACCAATCCAGCCCAGAGCACTGAGTGTCACGTCCAGTCCTTTCTTGGACACCTCCAGGGATGGGGACTCCACCACCTCCCTGGGCAGCCCCTTCCAAGGCCTGACCCTTTCCAAGACAAAATTCCTCCTGATGGATGAGCCCTGGTCTCGAATGTTTGCCACCACAGAACATTGTGGCTGTTTCCCCACAGCCATCACCTGCAGCACCCCAGCATTTCCTGGAATGGATCCCCCTCATCCCAATTCCCACCCAAACAGACCCATGGGTCCCACTCCAGGATCCAGTGGTGAAGCAGCTGCTGTAGCACTCCAGGGAGTCTCTGATGCCCTGGAACTCCAGGGTCCTCCTGGGGCCAGAGCCCCACTCATGAGCTGTGTGATGGGGAGGCAGCAGCTTTGTGCTCCCTGTGCTGGCCTGGATCCCACCACAGATTTCCAAGCTCCAGAGATGGGATTGGGCACAGCAAATGCTCTGCAGAGGCTCCAGAGCCTCTCCCTGCTCTGGCTGCCCCCGTTCTTGGCTCTCCATCACAGCAGCTCCTTCCATATCCCATTCCCAATCCAAAGGCTCCCTGAGACCACCCCCACCCCCCTTATCTCTCCTCAGGGCTGCCAGGTTTTACAAGGGGCTTTACTTTAAAGCACAGAGCAAATCTGCTGGGTATAAAAGCGGAGCCTGAAACGCTGCAGGGCCAGCCCTGCCTGGGGACACAGCTCTGGGGTCCCCTCCATGGTGCTGCCAGCCTCAAACGTGACATTGGAAACAGCTGCCAGGGAAAACATTCCTGGGTTTGCTGGATGAAGGGTTTGAGGAAAGTTCCTGCCTTTCCTCTCAGTGTCTGAAGGCAGCTTATGGAAAAAAATGGAGAGTGGCTTTTTACATGGACAGACAGCGACAGGAAAAGGGGAAATCATTTAAAATTAAAAGATGGGAGATTTACATTGGATATTAGGAGGAACTTCTTCCCTGTGAGGGTGGTGAAACCCTGGCACAGGGTGCCCAGAGAAGCTGTGGCTGCCCCTGGATCCCTGGAAGTGTCCTAGGTCAGGCTGGATGGGGCTTGGAGCAACCAGGGACAGTGGAAGGTGTCCCTGCCCAGGGCAGGGAGTGGCACTGGATGAGCTTTAAGGTCCCTTCCAACCCAAACCATTCCATGATTCTATGATTTAGCAGCCCTCCCATCTGTCCTTCTCCCACAGAACGGACTGGAGAGCTGACGTGCACAGAGGTGGTGGCAGGGAGAAAACTGGAGTGCTCTGTGTGTCCCTGCAGGAACACACGTGTGCTCCCTGCAGGGAAACCACAGCAGGATAAACAAGGCCCAGCTCCTTGGGCTGTCCCACATCCAGCTCTGGGGAGCAGCTCAGACCCCCCTCTCTCATCCCTCCTCCAGCTGCAGCTGCCTCCGGTTTGCAGAGGGTCCAGGGGGCCGGGAAACCTGGCTGGGGGCTGGGAACAGCCTGGGCTGGACAGGACGTGAGCAGGAGCATCTGTCCGGCAGCGCTGGGGCACGGACACAGCGCTCCTGGGGCACCAGGGGAGAGGGCTGGGAGCCAGTGCTGCTGGGGGTGCTGGGGGATTGCATCAGGAGCACCCTGATCCTGCAATTCCCAGTGCCCCCCTGCACAGTGTGACAGCAAAACAGGCTGGGAGAGCAGGAGGTGTTCATCTGGAGAGGAGAAGGTTCCAGGCAGAACTCAGAGCCCCTCCCAGGGCCTAAAGGGGCTCCAGGAGAGCTGGAGAGGGACTGGGGACAAGGGATGGAGGGATAAGACAAGGGAGAATGGCTTCCCACTGCCAGAGGGCAGGGTCAGAAGGGATATTGGGAAGGAATTCTCCCCTGTGAGGGTGGGGAGGCCCTGGCACAGGGTGCCCAGAGGAGCTGTGGCTGCCCCTGGATCCCTGGGAGTGTCCAAGGCCAGGCTGGACAGGGCTTGGAGCAACCTGGGATAGTGGAAGGTGTTGCTGCCCATGGCAAGGGGTGGAAGGAGCTGCTCTGTACAGCCCCTTCCAACCCAAAAGCAGTCTGTGATTCCATGATTCCCTGTGCAGATGCTCCATGTTCACTCCCCAGGCAGCCAGGGTATTTTGCCTCTCTTTCCTCACAATTGTAAAGAAAAGTTTGGAAGCAGCAGCTGCAAAAGTGCTGGTGTAAAACAAGAACCTGTGACTTAAATTTGGGGGTTTTTATCTGTGTGAAGGTTCTTTGTGCAGTCTTGGAGCTGGTGATCCTGATGGGAGCCGCTGTGATTCCGGGAGGATTCAGTGGAAGTTCTGCAGGAGGTTTTGTCCCAACAAAAGAGAGGAAGAACAAAACCACCTGGAGGAAGCAGTGGAACCCATTTCCTGTTGGAATGGCTGGGAAGAGCAGGAATCTCTGCCCAAAGAAATGCTGGGCTCATGCAACGTCTGGCCAAAAATTAGCCTGATTGTTTAACGAGCTCCCCACAGGATGAGGACCTGAGCAGAGGAGTTCCAATCCATGGAAGGGGACACAGCAGCACTGGTGGCTGCGGGGGTGTCTGGGTGCTCCCCAACACCTCACATCCCCACCAGGCAATGGATTTCCTTATCAGAAACACCTGGCAGAGACCCAGCTGCCCCAGCTCCAAATAAAGGAGCTGTCAGCTCCATGGGGTGGGGGCCTCCTGGCACTGGGAGGCCAGGGACGAGCCAGCCCCTCTGCTCTTGGCCATTCCTCGGGAACATCTCTGCCTGGAGGCTTTAATGGCAAAGCCAAATGTGTGTGAGGAGGTGTAAGCCAAGGAGCCAGTGCCAGGTCCTGCTACCTACTTAATACCTGGGGCCTGTGCTGTGCTGACGATTCCCACCTGGATAATGAATATTTTTAGCACTCTGCTAGAGTGTTTTAGTGCCCGAAGAGGCCATTCCTGGCCGGCTCCAAAGGCGGTGCTGGGGTTGTTGATGTTATTCCAAGGATGTCTTCCCCTATACAGATCCCAAGGGACTTGCAGAATATCCTGATCTCTCTCTCTCTCTCTCTCTCTTTTATGATGAATTTTTTCAACTTTCTCTGATGTAAACGGAAATAAATCTGCTGCTTTGGAAACAGGGAAAACTGCTGGGCCCTTCCCTGCTCTGGCACCGGGCACGGAGCTGGGACAAAGGGCAGATCTGTCCCTCCTCACCCCCTCCACAGCCTGGGGCCAAAGGAAAGGTCTGTGCTGGGAGCAGAAAGGGGGGTTGGCCCCTACCCTTTGGTGGGAGTGAGGGGCTCCATCTGGAAGCACTAAGGATGGAGGGAAAGCCGAGTTTCCAGTATTGTGTTTGGCTGGGATCTTGTTGTAGCGACTGCTGTTAATGCAAATCCCGGGGTGATTTGCTCCAGCTCACTTAGCTCGGGAGCGAGGCAAAAAAGCAGGATTTCTCCAGCTGGAGCCAGCAGCCAGGGCAGAGGAGGAGGAGGAGGAGGAGGAGGAGGAGGGCATTGAGATGCCAAAGGCTTCCTCAGCTCCAGACGCTGCCCTGGGCACTGCAGGGAGGAGCCCACTGGAGTGTCCTCATGATCCCTGGACATCCCTCTGGGGTATTTTCTGGGCTTTTGGGATTATATTCCCAAAATTTTTGTCAGTTTCTGTGGCTGTTTTTTATACCCATGACACCAGGGGATGAACACCCACCCTGATCCCTGGGAAAGAGCCAGCACTGCCTGAGCTCTGGGGGGTTTGTGAGGTGTGTCTCAAACAGAGGCATCCACTGCCTTCACTCCTCTGCTCTGTTTAGAAGAGTTTCTCCTCTTAGAAGAGTTTTTTTCCCTTGCAGGTTTAAATAGGAATGTGGGATTGTTGAGGATTCCTGAAGGGAAGCGTTGGGCACTGGCACAGGCAGCTTGTCATGAGCACCCACAGTCACTGGAGGCAGGATCTGCTTTTCCAAACAGATGAATTCCTCAGCCCTGGAGCATCCCCACCGGTATCTCTTCAGGTTACTCTGCTAATCCCAGCTGCCCGGGAGCTGGAAGAGGCATTGCTGATAACTGGGAGATGCCTTGGGTGGGAGGTGTGGGGATCCTCCATCCCGTGCTGGAGGACACACGTGGCAGCCCCAAGGTCACTTCTCACCTTGTGCTGAGCTCTGGAGAGCTTCACCCAGGAGTGAGAAAATTCCCCGTGACGTGGGGAGTGAGCCCTGACACCTCTCCTTGGCCTGGGGCTGGAGCTGTGGATTGCAGGAGAGGGAGTTCCTGCCCTCCCAGGGATCCCTGTCCTGGCCCTTCCCACACCCAGGGCACGGGCAGGGGCAGCAGGTGACAATTTGAGCAAAAACTGATCCCATTCCAGGTTCCTGAAGTCACTGTGCCTTTGTAACGTGCTAATTCCTGGGCCCACACAATAATTGATTCCAGATCCCAGAGCAGTTTTGCAGGAGGGCCATGGATCTTGGCAGCCCTTCCCACCTCCAGCACGGGGAACCTGCAGCTGTAGCGGGATTGTGGCACAGCCCCTGCTGTGGGAGGGATGGTGGGAAGGGCATCGGCTTCCTGGGATGCTGCAGGGCTCAGATCCAAGCTGGAATAGCCGTGGGTGGCCATTCCGTGCATCCCACCTCCTGATCCAGCTCATCCTCCCTGGCTGCTGCACGTGTCCCCCACCGCAGGGACATCTGCTCCTGCTCTTGCCTCCCCCCCTGCAATCCAGGCCGGAGGTGCAGCTTCAATCTTTCCAAGGGTTCAGGAAGGTCAAAGACTCTTTCCGATGGTTCTCACTGGGCTGCATCTTCCCCGGGTTGCATCAAGGCCAGAGAGTCCTCGTTCTCCCCCACATCCGACCCATGGTGAGCTCATTCCTTGGCCGGGATGTTCCCATCCCAGGTGCATTTATTCACCCCTCTGCTGGTCCCACAGCTTGTGAATCACGCTGGGTTTTCCTATGGATCTGCCCCCCAGGACACCTCTGGCCGGGGCATCCGCAGTGTGTGGGTGAAGGGTGAAGTCCCCCGACCCTCTGCCCACGCATCAGAGCTGGGAGGTCCCAAAAGCTCCCAAATCCGGGCTCTTCCCGGCCATCCAGGGCAGCGCTTGGAGCTCAGATGGAGCCTGTGGCTGGGGAAGGTTGTGCTGGGGCAGAGGCAGCTCTCGCTTGTGCTTCCCTCTAATAAAAAACTAATAAAGGAGAAAATGAAAAAATAATTTTCTGGAATTCGGCTGTGTCTGCCTGGTTTCCTCCGTCCGATCCACAGGGACGCGGATGTGCTGGCATGTGAGATGTGGGACACTGCGGCATGGATGCTGCAGGGCAGGGATCTGCTTCCCCTTTTCTCCTCTTCCTTTTTTCCCCTCTTCCCCTTTTCCCCTTTGTCCCCTTTCCTTTCCCTTCTCCCTTCCCCATTTTTTTCCATACTCCTTTTCCTTTCCCTTTCTTCTTTCCCTTTTCCCTTTTTTCTGCCCCTTCCTCTTTCTCTTCTCTTTCTTCTCCTTCTGCTTTTCCATTTCCCTTCCCCTTTTCCTTTCCCCTTCTCCTCCCTCTTTTTATTTCCTCTTTTCCTTTTCTCTTTCCCCTTTCCTTCCCGTTTTCCCCTCCCTCTGGCTGCAGGATCCCACATCACACCACGCCTGTTCCGCAGGCTCCCATCCCTCCTGCATCTCAGCTCTTCCCTGCTTCCCACTCCATGCCTCCTGCCCTTTTCCACCCTCTCCAAAGCCACCATCACCCCTTGGCAGAGCTCAACCCCCCCCACCAGTTCCCCCCTTGTTGTTGTGTTGGGCTGGGAGCATTCCCGGGTGTAAATCCCTGCTCAGGGCCCATCCTCTGTTATTTATGCTCCCGCCGGGACCCCACGCTCTTTTATCCTCCTCTTTAATCCGAACCAGAGAGGGGTTTGGCTTAACCCAGTCTGCAGCATTCCCACTCCATCCCCTGCCAGCCCTGCTCCTTGGAAATTCAGATAAGGGGAAGATTTATCCCAGCAAGGGGGAGGGGGGGGTGTTAAGGGAGAGTCACTTTTGGGGGTTCTTTGAAGATAAATTTAACTTGTTCTTATCTGCTGCACTCAACCAAAAGTTAACGCTGGGGGGGGGCTGTCAAAGGGGTGGTTTTAATCTTTGGCCTCTTCCATTCTGGGTTCATTCCAGGGACATCCATCACTCCAGCCAGGTAAAGAATTCTGGCCCCTGCCAGCACTGGGAGAACTGGGGATGCTGTGGGTAACTCTGGGATCCTGCCCCCCCCTGCAGCCCTGACTCTTCACCTCTTTGGGGTGGGGGTGTGACAGTGGGGGTCCCAGCCCTGTGGGGCTCTAATCCCCCCCATCCATTTACAGCCCCTCCCCCAAGCCGGGGCTAATGAGCACAGGGCTAATTAGTGCCCCACGTGCTCAGGGCCCGGCTCTTGGCGCCGGGGGTTATTAAGGCTCTGCCAGCCAGGGTGACACGGAGGGTGTGTGTGGGGGGTGTGGTGCCAAAGGTGGGAGGGGGGTTCACAGACCCTATGCAGGAGCTTTGCACTTGCCTTGTCCCAATCCACGAGGATCCCTTTGTCTGGATCTGGGGGCAGAAGTGTCCAAATTCCTCGAGGGAAGCCTCATTTTTGGAGTGACCTGAGTGGCTGCAGGTGACACCTGTGGGGTACCTGTGCTCATGTCTGGGCAGACGATCTATATGTTGGATTTTTTCCTGTTTTGTTTTGTTCTCTCCACGGTTTCTTGTGGTAGGAAATCTCGTCTGGAATGTTGAAGGTTTTCCTTGTGTGAGCAAGGAGAGGACGAGGAAAAGAAAGTGTGGAGGAAATCTTGACCTCCTGCCTGGTCTCTGCACAAAGGCAGCCACAGGTTTGCTGTTCCCTGTTGCCACATCCCTTCCCTGGAGCCTGCCTGGCACCCAGGGCCCCACAAGCCCTGGGGTGCTGGGGTCCCATCCCAGGAATGGTGACGGTGCCTGGAGAGGCCACGTGTCACCGCAAAGGCCACTTCCCGTGGCTCACTGGGATGGTTGTCCCTGACCTGTGACCTCAGGGTCAGCAGGTATTAACAACCCCCCCATTCCTGGGGGGAAAAGAGCCCCCAGCCTGCCCAGGAATTCGCTGCCTTTGTGGAGTCAGAGCATCCCAGGATGGGCACTGCAGCTCCAGACCCCTCTGCTCCGGGCCCCTCCAGGTCAAGAGCTGGCTCCTATCTCTGATTCCCATCACTAATTTATGTCCCAGGGCTTGGGGCTGCCTTAATTCACTGGAGGAGGGAGGGCAGGTCCTGGCAGCAGCCGTATTTCTGCCAGAGGTTATCTGGGAATTCCGCCTGGCTCTGCCGGGGGTTATCTGGGAATCCTGCCCAGCTGTCCTGACCCTGTGAATGGCTGAGCTGTGCCCTCCCCTGCCAGGGTCCCACTCATCACCCCGGAGCACTCCAGGATTGTCACCTCCCTCTCCAGGGTCACTGCTGTGGGGACAGCTTTGGGGCAGGGGGAGTGTGAGCAAATGGGGAGAGAAAGAGGTCTGGATGTGGATCCCGGTGGTTCTGCTTCCCAACTGGGGAGCCCCTGCAGCATCTCCCTTGGCACAAGGACTATTTGAGGATCCTCCAGCCAGCAGGAAACAGCTAAAAGCAGCCACAAGTGTCCAAAATCTGAACAGAAAGAACAAATGGTGGAGAGAAGAGCTGAGGAAGGGATGAATTCTGTGACTTTGCTCAGACTGCACCAGCAGCTGCTGGAGGGTGAATCTGTCCTTATCCACGGAGCAATGATGTTTTCCATGTGCTCTGTGCTCTCTCCATGCACTGGGCTGGGTGGGCAGAGAACAGGGAACGATTTCCTCCTCCCCACTCCCCCTGGAAGGTGGATGCCGGTGGAGCAGCAGCGATCCATCAGGCTGAGGACATTATTTGGGTTTCAATCAACTGGAAACGAGCGAGTACCTGCGGAACAGGAGCGGGAGGGGGCTGCATGTGGCTGTTGAAAGGTCGGGGGCCCTGGGGATCTCCTGCCTTCTCCTGATAAATTAAGGCTCTGTGTTCTGATCCCATCCGGTCCTGGCCCCTCTCCACCTGGGAATGGGATGGGGTCACCTGCCTGCATCTCACTGGGGCATCCCCTGGGTGTGCACTAAGGGAAAATAAAGGTGCCCCCTGCTCTTGCTCCTCGTGCCCCCCTCATTAGGGCACAGTGTGTCCTTAGGGATGGAATTCCCAGCAAGGCAGGAAAAGCTCCACGTCCCCACATCTGATGTGCTCAGCAGTGACCTCATTTTCCAAACCCTTTGCTGGAGGCAGCTGCCCTTCCTGAGCCCCTGGAAGAGGGAGAGATGTGGTGCCAGCGAGCCCCAAGGGGGGCTGTGGGTCCTGTCCCCGCGGTGCTGAAGGACAGGATCCTCCTGGGAGCCCTTTTCCACTGGTCAGCATCCTGCAGGCAAGGCCTGGATGAGCTGAGGGCATCCCAGTGAGCAGGAATGTCCCAGGGCAGGGATCAGGCAGGGAGCAGGCAGGGAACAGGCAGAGAACAGGCAAGGATCAGGAGGGATGCCAAGAGCCACAACATTTTGGGAATGTAGCCACAGTCCTTTTGTGGGGGACATGGGAAGCCCAAGCCCGGCCAGAAGCAGCAGGCACAGCCCTGGAACTTTTCCAGCAGAGAAGGGACAGGAGTGGGAGTGGGAAAGGCGAGGCTGAGGGCAGGAGCCTGAGGAATGGGAGCTGCAAAGGTTTCTTTCAGCCCCGAGGAGCCGAACTTGCCTGGAGGCAGGAGAAAGGACAGGAAACAGAGTAGGCTGAGGCAAGGGGAAGGGAACAAAGTCCTCCAGCACTTCAGAGGGAGAAACTCTGCCGGGGAATTTGTGCCTCCACGAGAAACCCACAGGCAAGAAAAGGGAAATGAAGGTGGGAAGGACACTGCAGAGGGGAGGGAGGATTTCTGTGACAGATTCCTTCGGAGCTGACGTCCCTGTGACAGGAATGACCAGCCCCAAGGACCACCAGCTTCTTCAGGAGTGCGGGAGGAGGGAGCAGCTCTGCTGCAAAGAGATCGGGCTGGGAAGCGGCCGAGGAAAAACAGGATTGTTAAAAGTGCCGATTCA
>VZTR01003489.1:133473-153048 GCA_013400775.1 Chaetops frenatus
AACGTCGGAAGAGCGACAACACGAGTTTTGCTCTTATCCACAAAAAAAAAAAAAAAAAAAAAAAAAAAAAGAAAGGAAACCTCCCCAAATTACTGAACGTGTTTTTCTGTTTCGAAAATCCTGAAATTAAACCTAATGACAGGAAAACATATTAAAAATAAATGACTGTCATGACTGAAACAACAGCTTGGGAAAGTCCGGGGGTGGGGGGGAGCGTGTTTGGGTTGTCCTGAACTCCTCTTTGCAGATATTTGCCCTTCCCCCACAACATCTTTCAGCTGCTTTTTTTGAGATGTGACATCCCCAATGCCCAACGTTGCAGCTGGGGATGGATTTAGATGGAGAGGAACCCATCCAAGAGGATGATGAGGATGGGATGGGGTGGCAGGAATACACAAAAAATCCTGGAATGTTGAGAGGGGTGGATGGAGCTGGGAATTTTACCTGCACCTCTTGACTCACTTCAAGCCAACATTGAACCCATTCTGTATTCTGCTCCCAGGACTCCCCGAGAGGGACTGCAAAGTCCTCGAGGCGTGACGGGGTGCTAAAGTTATAATGAATAAGGTTTTAATTAAGCTTGTGGTCCCCAAAAAAAGACCTCGATGAAAGATGGGAGCAAACCCTGCCGAGGGAATGTCAGCCCTACAAAGAGCGAGGCTGTGTGAGACCTGTAATGGCTCTACCAGAAGGGCTCTCCCTTGGACAGAAAGTGAGAAAAGATGCCTTAATTGCTAATCCAGAGGAATTTGGAGCCATAGGCACAATGTCCCCTCCCCGGTGCTGAGTGGATCTGCAGGGACTTCTTGGAACAATTAATCATGGGACAAACTCATTATAAACACAGAGAGGTGAACCCAGGGAGTGGAGGCTCCTCTGGAAAAGGGATTTTAGTGGAGGAGAGGAAGGGGTTGGAGCAGCTCCCAGCAGTGACTGCTCTGGGTGACCACGGTGGCCCCAAGGAAGGGCAGTGGTGGCATTTCCTGGCTGATCCTAAGGGAAAAGACCCCAGGGGCTGGAGCAGCGGGTTCAGGATTTGGGGTGCTGCTGGATGCTCCATTGGCTGTGCAGGGCGACCACAGGGCTGTGGGACAGCCCTGACTGCAGGACAGGGGTCCCTCATCCCTCTGTCCCATGCAAGGGAGGGCACATCCAGCTGGGGGCAGAACTGGGCCCACTGGGGCTGCCAGGAAAGGGGGGTGTGCTGAGGGGGTGAGGGCAGGGAAACTCCAGTGGGAACCTGCTGGGAGATCCCAGAGTCATTTAGGTTGGAAAGGATCTCCAAGACCATCGAGTCCCACCCTAACCCAGGACTGCCAAATCAGCCCCTCCGGGGAGCTGAGGGTGCCTGGAGAGCTGGGGGCAGAGTGGGGACCCCCAAGTGCCATGAACCTGCAGCTGGGAAGTGGCCAGGGCTGGAGGGGGTGGCAGGGCTGGACAGGATGGCAGGACAGGTAGGGCTGGCAGGCCTGGCAGGACAGGTAGGGCTGGCAAGGCTGGCAAGGCTGGCAAGGCAGTGGGCAGCATTCTGCCTCCCCAGCCCGCTTGCTCAGCAGCATCAGCACAGCCCCAGGTCTTGTTTCCCCATCTCCAGAGCTCCGCCGGGGGGCTCAGGGAAGCTCCCAAAGCCCTGGAAGCGCTGGCTCAGCCGGAGCCCGGAGGATGGGGAGGGATGGGCAGTGGATGGAGCCGTTCGTGGGCTGGGGCCGCACGATTTGGTGTGGCCGCTCTACCTGACAGGAGCCGCCCGCGGGGGCGATCCGGCCGTCCCGGAGATCCCTACGGCTGCCAAGCCCGTCAGAGACCCCTCACACCTCCGGGGGAGGCGGCGGGGTGGCCATGCCCCGGCCCCAGGCACCCCGGCAGGGCTGGTGTGGGACTGGGGCTATTTTGCTGCAGAGCTGGGGGCTGTTCCCGTGACTGGAATTTGCTCCTGAGCTGCTGGAAGCAGCCGGGGAAGGTGTGGCCGCTCCTGTCCGGCTGCGCCTGGGGCTCCGGTGTCCTGGAAAAACCCCATGGGGTGTCCCAGGGAAGGAAGGGTGGGATACCCTGAATTTACTGAGGGGTGCGATGTCCCGGCATTGAGATTGGTTTGGGGGTGGGATGTCCCCGCATCCATGTGGCTTTGGGAGGCTGGGATTTCCACCCGTTTCTCTGGATAAGGGGAGCTGTGCCGAGCGGGGCACTGACCCGGGGAGGCTGCGAGTGGGGCTGGGAGGAGCAGCAAAGGTCTTGATCAAAGCCGGGTCACTCCTGCCAGCACCCCCGGCCTCCTCAGCCCTCCCTTCCCCCCGGCATCTGCCCGGTAATGGCTTTCAGGTGTCCCACAGGGGACCGGCGGAGGGGGAGGTTCAAAGGGAGAGGTTCAAAGGGAGAGCGGGGGCTCCTGAGCGAGCCCAGGGGTGCGGCAGGGCCGGGGTGGGGGGGACAGGGACAAAGGGGGATGTGACACGAGCCAGAGGCTGGTGTTGAAACCTCCTTTTTGCCATGGAATAGCTTGGGTGGGGAAAAATTCAAACACGAACATTTTGGAATTTTTATTTTCCCCTGTTTCACTCCAAAAATAATGTCCTGTTCCCCGCCCTCCCGATTTCCATGAAAGACTCTGATTTCCCCCACCTTTTTATGCGCAGGGGAAGGGTTGGCCAATTTCTGACCAGTCTCTCTCCCCGTTTTCCCTCCTCCCGTTTTTCGTGAGTCACGGTGCCATCACCTTATCACGGCTGAGCAGGTTCCCCACATCCTAGCGCTGTGACATCGGCCCGAGGTGGCAGAAACCACACCAAGAGTGAGAAAAAGGAGGAGATGAAAGTCATTTTATCTCCCAGGATGGATTAATATGCTTCACCCCACCCTGGGATGCTGTGGAGAGGAAAAACACAAGGAAAAGGGGGTCCAGAGCTGGAGGGGGCACGATGGGGTTAACAGGGATGGATTTGGGGTGCTGCTGGATGGCGCAGGTCCCACTTGCCTGGCGGAGACTTTGGCATCCCGGGGAGATGGGGCTGCTTTGGCAGCGAACACCTGCGGGGCTGGGCCAGGGAAAACAAAGGTGAGGTGAGGGATGGAGGGCGAGGGGGCTCGCCGGGTCCGCCGGCTCCTTATCTCCCGCACTGTTTGCTCCAAGATTAACCCGAGCCTGCGAGATGCGAAAGTCCAAGGAAAACCAGGGCTGGGCTGGGATGATCGGGGGCCTCCCCCCCTTCCCCCGGCGGGATGGCCGCGCACTCCAGGAGGGCTGGAGTTTAAAGTCCAGGCGATTGCAGGGTGATTTACGACTCATTATTCTCTGGTGCAAGAGCTGGTTAATGAGCAATCAGGGGTTGGGCAGGCGCGGGGGAAGGGAGGAATTGCGGGGCATTCCCGTGGGGAAGGGGCTTCTCCCCCCGGCTCACCCCGGGAGGGGAGGCAGCGAACAGCGCTGGGAAGGCGGGGGAAGAACATTCCCAGCCCCCTCAGCTCAGGGACAGGGCAAGGAATTCCTGGATCTTTTCCATTTTTTGCACACCCCCTGCCACCACGTTTAGCTGTTTCCCCATTACTTTCCAATCATGCCAGTTATCAGGAGCCCATTCATCAGATCATCTGGGACTTGGATTTATTCCACGTTTCTGTAGTAGGTGATAACACTTCCCATCCTGCTGACTCCATCGATTTGTCTGGAATGGTGTGGACGGGCGCAGGAGACCCCAGTGGCCCAAACCGGGCCAGAACCCCCTGGATTGTGGCAAAACCTGGACGAGGGGGAGACAGCTCCGCTCCGCTCCTTGCTCCCAAACCAGCCGGGGATTCCTGCCCGGTGAGGGGGATCTCACTCTCAGCAGGGTCCTGGAAGAGTCAGGATGGAACTTGAGGATTCCCTGCACCCCGTGCCCTCGGGGCTTCGCCTGCCCTTCCCCACAGAGCGCGGCAGGAGCATTAACAGATAAAACATCCCAAAAGTGAACCCCAGGGCAGGGCGGGAGGGGATCGGGAGGCTGAGCCAGGCCGGCGATGCTTTTGGCGATGCCTTGGGAAGGCGCCGCAGGGAACGGCTGTGCCTGCACCCTCGGTGCCTGGAGCATCCCAAATCCCTGCCAAAACCGGGCCAGGAGCGGGGCAAGGCAGCCCCTGGCTGACCCCAGCCCTCCTGCGGGACCGTGGATCCTGCCTGACTGGAAGGCTCTGGAGCTCCCATGTGCATTCCCAAAGCTTTGATTCCTGGCAGGAGCAGCCCCTCGGGCCAGCCCGTCCCAGCAGGGCAGGGAACAGCCGGGCTGTGGCTCGGGAGGGGGCAGGGACCACCATCAATCCCTGCCCCGGGCGGGCTCCGAGGGGCTCGGACGATGTGCTGCCCACGGGTCAGCGCCTGCGGCCAAGGGCCAGTGCCCGGGGGCTCCGGCTTTGCTCTGGGATGTGGCTCTGGAATAACAGCGCTGCTCGGCTCGTCCCGCCTGCAGGGACCGGCCGGCCTGGGGGTGGGACAGCCCCGGGTGTCCCAGCCCGGAACGGGGGTTGGACCAGCCCGAGGTCCCTGGTGCCATGAGGGATTCCCAGCACTCCCTGTCACAGGAGCCACGGAGCAGCCAGGAAAGAGCTTCCCTGCCTGGGGTCTGCCTGCATAGGGTGCTGTGCTGCTGAAGGTGTGGGATGCTCTCCTGGCAGGAATGGTCCTCTGTTTGGATGGGTGCTCTCCTGCCTGTGTGGAATGCTGTGCTGGAGGTGTGGGATGCTCTCCTGGCAGGAATTTTCCCCTGTCCATCTGGGATGTTCTCCTGTCAGGAATTTCCCCCTCTCCATCTGGGATGCTCCCCTGTCAGGAATTCTCCCCTCTCCATCTGGGATGCTCTCCTGGCAGGAATTTCCACCCTGTCCATCTGGGATGTTCTCCTGTCAGGAATGCTCCCCTCTCCATCTGGGATGTTCTCCTGTCAGGAATGCTCTCCTCTCCATCCGGGATGCTCTCCTGTCAGGAATTTTCCCCTCTCCATCTGGGATGCTCTCCTGTCAGGAATGCTCCCCTCTCCATTTGGGATGCCCTCCTGGCAGGAATTTCCCCCTCTCCATCTGGGATGCTCTCCTGCCTGTCAGGCAGGGCTCGTGGGGCATGAGCTGTTTTTGGGAAGGCCGAGCAAGTGCTCCCATCTTTCCCTTGGATCCATGGCTCCATCAAAGCAGTTTTCAGCTCAAAGGCCAGCACAAAACCTAGGCTTTACTCCGTGTCTCGGCTGCAGCATCCCCAGGCCTGCAGCCAGGACCAAAGAGTCCGTCCCAGCCACTGGGGTGACAGAGGTGACACCAGAGCTGCTGCCACCACACTCCTCTGCAGGCAGCAAGAGGCTGGTCCGGGGAGAGGCAGCCCCAACAAAACCCAAATCCCAGGATCCAAGAGTGCTGGAGGAGACAGCCAGCTCCTCCCTCCAAATCCCTCCTGTTTTGTCTGTGCTGCAGCTGTGGGGAAGGAGCAGAAAGTGGTGGAGCAGGGATGGAGGGCCTAAATCTAATTTAAGTCGGCGCATTAGGCCGGGGATTATTTGGCTCAGGGACTGTTGGCTGCCAACAGGATCCCGGGAAAGGACTCGGCTTGGGATGCTGGGAAGAGCTGCCATTCCCCAGGCCTGGGTCGGACACACTGTAATTAATATCAGCGAGGAATTAGGAGGGATTTGGAGAGAGAATGGCCTGAGATTAAGTCAAACAGCAACGTGATCTCAGCTTTGTTAGAAATCCCCTTCCTAAAGGGCCGGTGCAGCAGGGCTGGGAGGCCACCAGGAACTGTCCCACTCTGTCCCTGGTCATCCAGGCAGCACTGGGACCCTGCACAGCCCTGGCATTCCCCCTCACCCTGCACACACAGCCCGAGGCACCACCCACAGTGCCGGGAAGGGCTCAGAGTCCTCACATGGGGCTTCAGAAGCTTTTCTTTGTGGCCCTTCTCAAGTCCCCTCTGACGGGGGCAGAAGAATCCTCTGTTCCTCCCCAGGGATCAGGTATCAGGGAATTAAGCAAGAAACAGGATCCAAATCCTCCAGTTCCTCTCTAAGCTGCCTCTTACACAATTGGGTGCCTCCAGGATGGTCCCTCTGCCTGACCCTGTCCCTCTGCCACCCCTCACCCATGTCCCTGTGCCAGCTGACAGGAGGGTGGCTCTGCTGTGAGATCAGAGAGCTGCTGCTGCTTTTGGGAACTTCTGGGCTATTTTGCAATCCAGGACATTGCAGAGAGTCCAGACTGCAGGTCCAGAGGCAGGAGAGGAGGAGGAAGGTGGGCACTGGGGCTGCTTTGCCCAGAGAAACCCTATGTTTGACCCACCCACCCTTTTGGGATCACTGTGACTCCCTTGGCAGCAGAATTCCCCAGGAGCAGGAGGAGAGGCCCTTTCTGCTCCCCCAGCCCTTGGTCCTGCTGCTGCTCCGGGGGCATCACACCCCAAATCCCTGCAGGATGGAGCTGCAGGACCAATTTCCAGGAGTGATTTCCACATCTTGCTCCTTGCAGGTGCTCTCCCCACAGCCCAGCAGCCCCAGCTCTCCTTGCCCTGCATTCTCCCAATTCCTCTCCACAGGCCACTGCCCAGTTTGGCCCAGGCTCTCCTTCCCTGTGCCAAAATCAACACGGCCACGACCCAGTGGTGACAGTGCCCAGCAGCCCATGGGCAGGTGGGAAATAGATAATGCCAGCAGATAAACAGAGCAAACACGGCCTGAGCTGCTGCATTTCACCCAATATTTGCAGACCAGGTGTGTCCACCCCACCCACCTGAGTCACCCCGGGCAGGGTGTGGCTGAGGGGGGGGGGACAGTGCCCTGGGGGCTCCCCAAAGCTCTGCTGGGAGTGCAGACCCTGCTTTCCCCAGCTCTTCTCCTCTGTGCCCATAAAGGGTCTGTTCAGGGGAATGTTATCCCCTCAGCAGACCCCACTCCTCTTTTCCGTGGATCACCCACACCAGGGGTGAATGTCAGGAAAACTGGGGGCCCCCAGCACCCTGAGTATTCCCTGGGAGATCATGGATCCACAGAATGGTCCAGGTTGGAAGGATCCTTAAGGATGATCTTGTTCCAAACCCATGGGCAGGGACACCTTCCTCCATCCCAGGCTGCTCCAAGCCCCGTCCAGCCTGGCCTTGGACACTTCCAGATGCTCCTTCTGGAGCCCCCAGTGCAAGGTGATGTTTGCTTCAAAGGTTCTTTGAGTTCTTTGAACGAGGAACCGAGTTTCCAGAACACCCAAGAGGTTGAGGAGCACCTTTAGGGGCCTCAGCTGACCCTGGTGACCCCACAGCTGGCAGCAGGAGCAGCAGGAGCAGCAGGAGCATGTCCAGGAGTTATCCTGGAGCTGTCCGGGTTTATCCTGCCTTGCTCCCAGCTTTGCCTTTTCCTTCTCTCCTCACATCTGGCCGCACTGTGGCCGTGTCAGCTGCCACACCCCGAGCCTGCAGACCGTGTGTTCCCTGCTGACAGGTGGTGATGGGGGAGGGAAGGGCCAGAAGTGTGGATCACATCCCAAATCCAGCTCCTGGCGTGGCAGAGACAGATTCCTGGCTCCAACGGGGAGCTCAGAACGGGCTGCTCCCTCTGGGACCATCCCCAGGGATGGGCAGAGAGAGATCCAGCCTGCCCCATGGTCCTGCTCAGGGCTGGTCAGGGGTGGATCCTCTTTGCCAGGAGAGGTTTGGATGTGGCAGAGATGCTTCTCCTGCTCCTTCCCAGCCCTGCCACTGGCACAACTCCCACCAGAGCCAGTTGGGGCTGCCCCAAAATCTAAGGAGAAGCTCTGCTCCACCACAGCCACACCCTGGGATGCTGCACTCCACTCTCCATCGGGGTGGCTCCAGGGTGTGACAGGGCAAAGGGAGACTTCCCTCCCTCCATCCTGATTTGGGCTGTCTGGAGAGGTCAGTGTTCCATGGGTGCTTGGGAAAACTCCCACCAAACAGGGCTGGATTCCTGAAAAAGGATCAACTGGGAAATTCCTTGGGCCATCATGAAGTGCAAAAGAAAAATTCCTGCAAAGCACGATGAAAATATTTTTAAAGCAGGAAAAATTCCTAGGATTCCTCCATCTGAGGAATATCTAGAAAGAGTGGAAGAGTCTGAGAAATGTCCTTGGCTGAGGTTTTCTGGATGGGGAAGATTCTCCAAAGTATTTGGAGAATTTCATGCTGATACCCTAGACTGAGGAATTTCTTGAGAGCCCTTGTGGGAGTCTTGGAATTCGTTGGGATGCTCCTAGAGAGGTTGCAGATAAAGAAATGCCGGAAAACTTCCAAAAGAGAGAAAACTCACAGGAAAAATGGAAAATTCTGGGGAAGTTTCTAGGTGGAGGAAAGTCAGGGGAGCTCTAAGGCATTCCTTGAAATTTTCAGATTGGAGAAGTCTAGTGAAGCCCTTGAACATTCTTTGAAATGTTCTAGACACAGGTCATAGGAAATTCCTAGGAAGCCTTGGTGCTGCACAAAAGGCTGAAGGATTTAAGGGGAATTCTTAAACGCACGGGACAAAACCCCAGAGGAACTGTGGTGCCGTGGATCCCTAGAAAGGAATTTCCCAGGAGGATCCAGGTGAAGGACTCGAATGCGGTGCCCACCCTCGTCCTCTTGACTTTCTGGCCAAAGTCTGGCAGGATTTTCCCGGAGCTGATCCCGTTTTTCTCATGGATGCAGAGCCGCCCCTGCAGATCCAAAATCAGCGTGGTGAGCAGTCTCCACTGGTGACAACTCCCACAGCTCCATGAACTTTGTGGGAAAAGCATCAAATCCATTATCCAAGGATCCCGTTGTCAGCTTTCCCCTTCCAAACCTCTACCATTTTTAAGCTTTTTGTCTCTTCATCCCCTTTCCCCTGGTCCATTTCAACTCTCTCCACACAGGTGCCATCCCAAACCCTGGGTCAATGTGATGCTTTCCCCCCCCCCCACCTCCTCATTCCCTGGCGTGGATCCGTTGGAGCTGAGCGGCAGCAGATGAAGGAAAAAAAAGGGCATTTCCCCTTTTGTTCCCTTTCCTGGCTCCAAGGGTTCTTAATATTCCACTTGCCTTTTTTGACTCTTGCTAATCATTGAAAGGAGGCCTTCAAAGGGGCTCGGCAGCGTCTCCAAGATCTCGTTAAATCCCAGTAATTGCTGATACGGAGCCGCCGCTCGTGTCCGGATGGGGGGGAAAAGCTTTTCATGTTCATTACTCTGCAATTATGAGCAGGGAAGTTCATCTGCCATTTTATTGCTCTGTTCCATGCACTCATTCCATTCCCCTGCAATTCCTCAGTGCCAGGAGTAATTTGGAGCTGCTCCCAAGTGCTTGGCTGTGCTTTTCCCTCTCCTGGGTCATTTTGGGGGACACCAGAGGAGGTTTCTGGCCAAACTCCTGTGGGACTTGGTTGAAAGTCCTCTCTCCTGCACAAACAGGCTGCTCCCCAAACCCTGCCATCCTTAACCAGGGATTAACATTCCCATTTATCCCCGGGCTGCTCTTGCTTCACCAGCCTCAGCTGAGTGACCTTGCAGAGACCTTTTAGAAACCCCAAATATTGCAACTTCTCTTCTCCAAGCCTTGTCCAAGAGCTCAATTACTCTAATTAAACTCATGTTACAGCATGGCCTGTGTGGACAGACCAGCCCTAGGACTGCCAGGGCTTAGTGCTCATCCCACTTTTCTCCTGGAGCACCTGAAGCTGGAGCCTGGGCAGGTCTCTATCCCAAGCAGTGCATGAGCTGAGTGACCTGGGAATCCATGGATATCTTCAGCTGCTGCTGCAGGAGGGATGTTCCTTAGAATCATGGAAGTCCTTCTCTGGGATTGTGGAGTCCAACCAAGTCCCAGCACTGCCAAGGCCACCACTGACCATGTCCCCAAGTGCCACATCCACATGGCTTTTAAATCCCTCCAGGGATGAGGACTTCACTCCTGTGCCAGGGCTGGACAAAACTTTCCATGAGAAATTTTCCCTAATATCCAACTAAACCTCCCCAGGCACAGTTTGAGGCCGTTCCCTCTCCTCCTGTCCCTGTTCCCTGGGAGCAGAGCCCGATCCCCTCCGCTGTCCCCTCCTGGCAGGGAGTTGTGCAGAGCCAGAAGGTCCCCCCTGAGCCTCCTTTTCTCCAGGCTGAGCCCCTTTCCCAGCTCCCTCAGCCCCTCCTGGTGCTCCAGACCCTTCTCCAGCTCCATTCCCTTCCCTGGACATCCTACAGCTCCTCAAAGCAGCAGCAGCAAAAGAAGAGCAGAAGGTAGAGGGGGATCTGGGGAAGGATTTTTGGGCTTGACAAAAGCTTTAGAGGTGCTGCTGATGGTCCTGGCTCCTTTGGCCAACACCCACCCAGGTCAGACCACTGGGAGGAAGTGGGCAGCCAAAGGGCCTCCTTTGATCCAATTTTCCTCCCTTCCTGAGTGAGGAGTTCGATGGGAATTGGTTTAAAATAAACAGAGGAGTCCTTGGGGTGGGCTCTGCAGGGCTGGCAGGGCTTGGTGCTGCCCCAGCCAGGGAGGATGAGGCGTGGGATAATTCCCAGCATCCATAGGATGTTTGTTTTCGGACTTCATCAATAAGACTCTTCTCCTGTGGCTCCCCAAAATGTTTATGGAAGAGATACAGGAAGGGAGGAAGATCAAACCTGCTCTGGCGAGGCCTTGCTGGCTTTATCTGTGCTTTATGAGGTGGCCAGACCTTGGCGGCTCCGCTTTAACTTGTTTTGATCTGGCTGTGCTTTATGACGATTATTCTGAAATGTTTTGACAGGCACGAGCCTCACCCAGCAGTCTGGGCTGCTCTGCTGGGAGTCCTGGGGCAGCACTCCCACAGCCTGGCTTTTCCATGAAAACCCAAAAATTCCGAGGGGGAGATGATGCCCGTCCTGAGGATGCTGCACCCACGTCCACCTGGGAAGGCCTGACTTGCTCCTGGCCCTTCCCTCTGCTTGCAGCCCTTGTGGGGTTTGCTGGTAGTGCCTTCCAGAACTTTGGGAGTGGTTTTCCAACAGATGTTTGGGCTCTCAAGCTGCATTTTTGGTTTTTTTCCCCCCCAAACTGTCTCCCTTTCGCCCACATTTCGTACTTTTAGTTAAAAAATTCCCAGCTGCAAGCCACATTTCTGGGAGGACCATTCCTTTGTGCTTCCAGTGAAAATGGGGATGCTTCAATAAATCATTCTTGGGTCCTTTTAAAGTTTTTATTTATTTGTTTGTTTGCTTGTTTTATGGACAATACTTGGAGCTGCTGGCTGGATTTGAGGGCAAGTCAGATGTGCCCATCTGGAGTGGTGGTGGGGTGAGCTGTGCTGGGCTCCCAGGGCCAAGGGAGGTGTGGGAAGGTGCCCGTGGTTCCCAGGGGTCAGCAGGGTTACATCAGAGGCAGCACCTTCCCCTCCTCCTGTTCACAGTCCTTCCAACCAGGTCTCCACCTCGGAGTCCTCAGGAGCTGGAGCCAGATGGGAAATAATCATGGAATCACGGTCTGGGTTGGAAGTCACCTTAAATTCCATCTTGTCCCACCCCCTGCCATGGGCAGGGACACCTTCCACTTATCCCAGGCTGCTCCAAGCCCTGTCCAACCCGGCCTTGGAGACTGCCAGGGATCCAGAGGCAGCCACAGCTTCTCTGGACAACCTTTAGGGCTCTCAGGTCCCTCTGGAGCCTTCTCTTCTCCAGGTGAACACCCCCAGCTCTCCCAGCCTGGCTCCAGCCCTTGGAGCATCTCCGTGGCCTCCTCTGGACTTGCTCCAGCAGCTCCAGGTCCTTCCTGTGCTGGGAGCCCAGGGCTGGAAGCAGCTCTGCAGGTGGGGTCTCACCTGAGTGGGGCAGAATTCTCCCCTCCCTGCTTCCCACGCTGGGGATCAGCCCAGCCCTCGGGGGGTTCTGGGGTCCCTGGGGCAGAGCAGGGAGGTGGGGAATGATGCCTTAAGTTGGTTTTTTTTTTCTGTTCTGCTTTAGTGTGCAGCTCTCAGCTTCGTATTCAATGTTACTGAGTTCTCTTCACAGGGCACTCAGACACAACAATTTTCTCCAGCTCAGGATTCAAGGACAATCCTTCCCAACCTCAGGCCCAAAGGCACAAACAATGTAAAAAAGAGGAGGGCAAGCAAGGAGGATGGAACCTCATTATTCCAAGTGATTAATTGGACAGTTAACCTCAATATGCAAATGGGCCATCACTGATAGAAGTGTGAAACCCCGTGGGCAAAGCCCCTTTTCTGTGTCCATCCTGAGGCCCATCCTGGCAGGGGCTGCAGCCGGGCTCTGCCATTGCCAGGGTGTGGCCTTGGAAGGCCTTGCAATAAATAAATCCCTGCTTTATTCCTCTCGTTCTGTCTGCCCTCTGCTCCAGCTCACACTGATACATCAGGCACCACTGGGTGTGCCCAGCCCTGCTGCTGGAAGCTTGGCATTGGCTTATCCCCACCAAGGACCTGCTGGGAATTAGGGATGTGTTGCCCTCAGCACGGTGCCTCCTCTCTTCTCACCTCTGATGGACTAAACCCGCCCCTCTTTGTCCCTCGGGGCGTGCGGGGGATTAGAAAATGAGGGTAAAATTGCCTCCTGCTAATTTCTGCAGATTCCCTCCCCTCTCCCTGGGCGCTGCTGCCCGTTCCCCTCCGGGCCGTGCCCGCTGCCCAGTTTTGGCAATGCCCTGTTCCCTGAGCATCCCGTGCCGCGGGGTTTGGGATGCCTTTTCCTGCCGACCCATCCCGGGGTGCCGGGGTTCACCACATCCCTGCACCATCCCTGCTGGAAGGAGGGCCTGCCCAGGTGGAAGGAGGATGGGCAGGCATCGAGCTGCGACCGCCCTTGCCTCTCCGTGGGTGTTTTCTTCATTAAAATGCTGTGGGAAGAGGTTACTTCTCCTGCCTCCCTGATTGTTGCTCCTGAGCTGGAGGCAGGAGCCCTTTGTCAGGGAGAAAGGGAAGGAGTTTTGGCAGGAAGGGCTTCCCGTGGGATGCCACCGGCCGTGGCTGTGGCCGCTGCCCGGGGAGGTACCGAGGCTTTGGCGGGGGAAGGACGGGACAGGGGAATTTGGGACAGCGTGGGTTTGATTTGGGCCGCCCCGATGGCAAAGATCCATGTCCCTTTTAATGGCCAAAGCCCTCTCTGTGTCTGTCACCTGCATTTCTGAGCCCATCTCTCCGAGGACCCCTCCATCCCCCTTATCTCCTGTGGGAGGTTACTGCCAGGAATTATCATCTGCCTCAGAATTTGCTTTGATCTCTTGCTCCCGGAAAAGGAAAACACGCGTTTTCTCCCTTTATTTTATTTTAAGCATCGTTTATCAGTGCAGCAACACCTTTAGGTGAAGGGGCGTGCGGGGCAAACCATCCACCCTCTGAGGAGAAGGCTTGGGAGCCCCTGGAAGAAAGGGATGGCTCGGGATGGGGGAGGCAGGGACCCCCTGTGCCCCCCACAGTGGGAGGTTTGGCAGAGCCGGGCATCCATCGGGGTCCCGGTGCTTTCCCGATGCTCTCCCGGTGCTCTCCCGATGCTCTCCGTGCCTCCAGGCAGGGCTTATCAGGGATGGACATGCCTTGGAGGCAGCGCTGAAATGGATGCTGCTCACTGAGCTCCTTAATTGCTTTTAGTTGTAGACTTATTAAAGAACAAGATTTAAATAGCGTCGGGGGGAGGAAGGAAAAAACACCTCAATAAAAACAAGCCGAAGGAGGCGGCGGAGAAGCTTCCCCGTGGTGCCGAGCAAAGTTACCGCGAGGAGCCGTCAGCAAAGGCTTCCAGGTTTCTTATTTTTTTTCCAAATCTGCTTTGAGTTTAAGCAAATCCCCCAAGATTGCCCATGAATAGTCATGCGGGAGCTGCCCGTGCCTGTGCTCCAGCCGCTATCCCAAAAAACCCCAGATTCCTGGCAAAAAGGAGATGAGAAAAAGCACCAGGTTTTCCTTGAATATTCCTTATTATTCGGGGAAGGCTTGCAGACACTTGCGCTGAGATCTGATAGGAGAAGGTTTGCCCAATTATGGAATGGAAACGGTCCCGGGGGGTCGCAGCCAAGGGAGGGAGCGGCTCCCGAGGCTCCGCCGGCCCAGCCCGGGCACGACCCCCCTGCCAGGCAGGGAGAGCTGCCCCTGCCCCTCCTGGCACAGCCCCGCCCGTGTGGGCGTCGAACTCCGAGCGAAAAAAAAAAAATAATCCCGAGCACCCGGGGGAAATCCAACAGAGAAACGGAGCCAAAACACTGCGGGAAAACTTCCCTTGATCAGCCCTTGGCCTGCTCAGGGGTCGGGGAATGGGAGAGGAGTCCCAGGTTCGCCCTGAGTGATGGAGCCAGATCAGAGGAGTCATCCCGAGAAAACACCCTGGAAAGGGCGCTGGGAGAGGGACTCGTTGTGTCTCCTGGGAGCTGATTGGGATCGCGGCGGGAGGTGGGAAGGGGGTGCTCAGGAACCCAGCACAAGCTGGCGGCTCTTGGCGTGTCCGCGAGATCTCGGTGGGGTGAAGGATTCACCCCGGGTTTGGAATTCGTCCCAGATTCCCTCGTCTTTTCCTGCTACGAAAGACCTTTCCCCCAACGAAGTTTCTAGAAGTTACTCTGGACTTGGATGTTGGGATTTCAAATATCAAAGGAACAAAAAACCCCCGTGGGTCTCGCGTTTCTTTACACTGTACCCGGTAATCCCACCAGCCACCTCCTTTCCCTGGAACTCAGGGGTTTTTCGGTGGAAACGCGGGAGGAAAATGGCAAAAAAACCCAACCAACCAACCAACCAACCAAACAACCCCCCCCCCAAAAAAAAACAAAAAAACAAAAAAACAAAAAAAAACAAACGGGGAGAAGAACGGGATGGTAAATGAGAAGGAAATGCGAGAATGGGATGCTGGCAGGGCAGGAGCTCCTGCACCTCAGGAACCAAACGTTCTGGGTTCGGGCTCTCTTTCCTCAGTGGCGAACCCAGAACTGCCTGGACTGATCCCAGAAATGCTTTTACCCAAGTCTGAAACTGGGGAAAAAAAAAAAAAAAAAAANAAAAAAAAAAAAAAAGCAGGAGAGCAGGATTGTCCCTTGGCTGTCAGAGGTGTCCCCTGGCCCACAGAGGGGTTCCTTGGATCACCAGGGTGTCCCTGGGCTCTCTCGGGTGTTCCTGCGGAGCCGGGAATGGCAGCGGGAGCGGGCGGGGAGGGGGCTCGGCCGCACGGGGCCGGTCCCTGCCGTAGCTGCAGCTCGTTAAAGCCTGGCTGGAGGCGAGAGAGATCCCTCGATAAAGATGTGAAGCGAAATCGAGGGTAAGTACAGTAATCTCCCAACTTCCCACCGGGGTGTGAGCGCCCAGGTTGTAAATAGGCTGGAATCAAAGACTCATAAACCATGCAAATTGCTCCGTGTGTGTTTGTCTGTCTCCTTCCCATGTCTTTGCCCCTCACCTCCTTCCTCTGAGTCTCTATCTCTCTATCTCTCCTCTTTCCATGAGCTCTGCTCTGCTCCCGACGAGCCTGTTCGGGCGAGGGAGGGAGGTTTTAAAAGGCATTTTTGTGGTTTTGGGCAGCAAGTCAAAAAAAAAAAAAAAATCTGCTTTTTTTTCCCCCCCTGCCACCCTGCCCCCCTCCCCATTCCAGACTCAGGGACACGTCACCCCAAACCTACACAGCCATCAAAATAAACATTAATTAAGATATTTCCAGTGATCTTCACTGTCACAAATTACCAGCCCCACAAAAGCAGCGCTGCAACTGCTCAGGATGTTCAGTTTATCACTTTTTGCGATTGCTGAGAGATAAAACTGAATTTCTCCACTTTCCTCTTCTGCCTTTCAGCCCATCCCGCTCCAGGGATGCTACAGAGAGCCAGCGGGGCTGGAAAAGCAGCGGCACCACGGGGCTGCATCCCCAAAAACTGCAGTGGGGCAAGGAGAGGTGTCCGAGTGGGAATCCCGCAGCCACGATCCGCCTAAAGGGGGAGGATTTTAGAGCCTTGTGCTCTGCGGGAAACCAGGGTCCCCTCCTGAGTCCTGGGGGGCGCGGGGGGATGCAGGGATTCAGGGATGTGGTGGTACGGGGGTGCAGGATGGCAGGGAATGTAGGGGTGCAGGGCATTACGGGATGCAGGGGCACAGGGATGGTGGAAGTACCAGAGCAGGGTGCGGATGCGCGGGGTGCGGGGATGCAGGGGATTAGAGGGGGAGACAGGAGGCAGGGGTGCAAGGATGCAGGGGCACAGAAATGCGGGGATGCAGGGGCGCAGAAATGCAGGGATGCAGGGGCACAGAAATGCAGGGATGCAGGGGAGCAGAAATGCAGGGATGCAGGGGCACAGAAATGCAGGGATGCAGGGGCGCAGGGATACAGGATTGAAGGGGAGCAGGGGGTACGGGGGAGTAGGGGTCCGTGGGTACAGGACTGTGAGGATGCAGGGATGCAGAAATGTAGGGACGTGCGTTCAGGATCACAGGGATGCGGGAGTGCAGGGCCACAGAATCGCAGGAGTGCCGGGCACAGGGGCACAGGGCTGCAGCAGCGAGGGGTCCAGCGGGGCTGGGTCTCCCTGCCCCGGCTCCCGCAGCCGCCCGGGAAGCAGCGTGGGCCGCCCGGAGCAGGCGGGCTGCCAGGAGCCGGAGCTGGCAGGGCAGGGTGGGGAAGCAGGAAAGGGAGCCCCGCTCCTCCTCCCCTCGGGGAGAGCTGTGGCTCTCGGCGGGAGGCTTGTGAGTACACACAGACTCTCTGGAGCCTCCCATGTAAATCCTGGCAGGACGCAGCCAGCTCTGAGCTCATTCACGTGAGATCACCGGCTCGTTCGGGCCACGCCGGTGGGGACGTGCCGGGAGCTCGGCGGGACCCTGGGCAAAGAGCTCAGCCCGTCCAAGCCCTCTGCCTCCGGGTGGGTTCCTCTCACAGCAGCATCGTGCCCGTGTGGCCACACAGAGCCTTCCCCAACCTCCTGCAGCCTGCTGTCATGCCAGCCTCTGATCCTGGGGACAGCACATGGGACACTGGGGACGGCAGGGGTGACACCGGGCATCAGCTCTGGCACTGGGGATGGAAAGGTGTGACACTGGGGATCAGGGGTGACCCTTGGGGTGGGAGATGGGGCACTGGAGATGGCGGGTGTGACACTGGGAATGGCAGGTTTGAGCTTGGAGATGGGAAGCCTGATCCTGGGGAAGGAAGGCCTGGCACAGCGAGGGGCAGGTCTGACCCCAAGGATGGCAGGTCTGGCACTGGGGATCGGGTCTGACACTTGGGATGGAAGTCGTGACCCGGGGAACGGCAGGTCTGATGCTGAGGATGGTGAGTTTGACCCTGGGGATGGACGCTGTGACAGTGAGGATGGGAATTGTGACACTGGAAGTGGAAGGTCTCACCCTAGGGATGGAAGGTCTGGCCCTGCGGATGGCAGGTGTGGCCCTGGGAATGGAAGATCTGGCCCTGGGAACAGCGGCTCCGACCCCGCGGGCAGCAGATCTGATCCTGGGGATGGCAACACTTGGATTTTCCAGCCCGGCCAAGGAGCAGAGGCCACGGCAGGCGGGGGAACAGCCCTGGGAGTGGCGATGCCTGGGGCGCATCCATCGGCAGCCGCTTGTCCCGGCACAGCCTCGGGCTCCCGGCTCTTCCCCTGGGGTAGGACACAGCCCCAGGTCACCTCCTGCTCCTCTGCCACCTTCCACCGCCTTTCCTTTGGTCTTCAAACCCTGCGGGAGCTTTCTCTGCAGTTGCCACTTCCCCTGGCTGCTGCCGCTCCAAAGAAAACAGATCCATGTGTTTGAAAATCTCGGCTTACACAGCATTCCTCCAGCTTCTGCTCCTTTTTGGGGCTTCTCCTTCTTTCTCTGGCTCGCTGACCTGAAAATGCACTTTGTGTTTTCCCTGGGAGAGGTGGATGAGGAGAGCTCCGGCATAGCTGCATATTAAACCCCACAGATTCTCCCGAGGTGCTGCTGCCGCTCTCCCGCTCCAACAACTTTTTTAATCACTCGCCCCAGATAGACCCGATTAGATTTATTTCCCCCCCCNTTAATTGTCTCCCCCCCCCCCCCCAACAAAATCATGGCGTTTCCTGTGCTCCTTTCTGGCTTTTTTTGGGCAGCTTTCATGTCTCCCTGCCTGTGGAAGGGCGGCCGGCCCCGCACACCGGGGTAGCAGAGGGAATTTCAGCGGGAATTCCAGCGACAAGCTGCTTATCTTCCCTGCCAGCTCATTAACGAGCCGGTGGTGCCTTTTGCAGGTCATTAAGAGAGATGTCAAGGAATGACCTCGGCAGTGTCCCCTTGGATATTCCCGCCTTCTCCAGCAAGCTGCGCAAAAGTGGGTACATTGTTCATATATAAATATCATGTATAAACCTATATAAATATACATATAATAGATGTAAATATATAAAATTTCTTTTATCACCTATAAATATATAAAATCCATACATAGCCACGCATAAATATATACTAATACATATATACCCATATATCTATTTGCAAAATCATATATATATACATATATACACATATATATATATACATATATATATATATACATACATCTATATCTATCTATCTATCTATATATCTATATAGATATATATATACACACCACATTGATATATGTCTATAGATCTTTCTTTTCCCACCGTATTTCTCGAGGAATCTCCCACTGTGCTGTTCAGGGCTGTTCCTTCTCCAGCCAGTTTGAGGCATTTTCCTGATATTTTCAACAGTAATGGTCAAAGAGTTAAAGGCAGCTCCCCAGCGCGTCTCACCCCTCACCTTTGTTCTTACAAGAGTGAGGTGATTCGCTTCTGGTGGGGTATTTTAGGATGCATCGCTTGGTTTTTTGGGAATCTCTGGATGCTCAGGGCCCCTCTGTTGCCCTCTCTCCATGTTTAGGGTGGCACCAGCTGCCTGCCAGGGATTTTTCTTGTGGTTTTTGTTGTCCCTTCCCTCAGCCCCTCTCTGCTCTTTCCCAGGGCACAGCCGAAGTTGTGGATTTGCTGGAGATGGGGAATGATGTGTCCTGCCCTGGAGAGCAGCAGGAAGGCAGAGCCAGGAGGAAATTCAGCCTCTCTCACCTATTTCTGCGGCCTCATTCATTGAAGCCAATATTCCTCATTTCCCTGAGGTCTGGAGGAAAGGGATCAGCTCCAGTGAGGATGTTTAGGATTAAACCTCTACTCCAGTTCCATTAAAGCTCGTGATTAAAGTGCTGGACTCCAGACAAAGCTTCCCTGACTTCCCAGTGCTCCCGTGGCTCCCACTTTCCATCTCCAGCCACCTTTGAATTTTTCCCTTTCTTGCAGAGTTTTATTCTTTTTCCTTATTATTTTTTTTCAAAACCCCAAATCCATGAGTGGCCACTTCTGCAAGCGATAAAAATCTTATTCCCTGCCTTTGGATTTTTTTTTTTTTTTCTTTTCCCGGGCAATTGTAGCTTGCAACACCTTAATTATCGCGGCTCTGAAAACCGGTTAAAGATTTTAATACTTCCTTCCCCAGCCTATTATGCAGCGACTTCTCAGCCCCATAAAACGTTCCTCTGGAGCCCCACGGCCTCGTGCTGCTGCATTTCCCTGCTCTGTCCCTTCCCGAGGGATTAAACACTCCCAGCTCCCCCTTTCCCTCTCCCCTTGGGGCAGGTGGGAAGCGCCCGGGTTCTCAGGTGGAACGTGGGGCTTTTTTTTTTTTT
>VZTR01003491.1:4481-15463 GCA_013400775.1 Chaetops frenatus
TGATATGAAAGAGTGTATTACATAGAAGAAATATGAATTATCTCACTGCTGGAGGGATAATTATATTCAGCTACATGTATAGCCAAACATGAAGCTGTCACAATGCCTCACTGTTAATTGCACATTAAGAGAAACAATTAAGTTCCTATTTTAGAGCTATTAACTGCTCTAGCCACAACACACACACAATTAGGCACTTTCCAGCTGATTCTGATAATGACTAAAAAATCGGTTTTTTATGTAACATTAATACACAAATTTATGTAGTATCTATATTCAAGCTAAGGATGCCATCAAAGGTGCAATAACTAAAACCTTATTGTTGAGACAACTGTCTCATGATTTAGTAAGATATACACTGTCAGTTCACATCCAGATTCATACCCTTTCTATTCCATTCTCATCCACAATCATGAAATACTTTCCTTGATTTTATCTGCGCACATAAAAGCCCTTAGTTCTTATGTCTTCAAACATAAATTTAGAAGGAGGGATAATGCATGCCTTCTTCCCTGCTTCTGTGAAACAACCAAGCAAACCAACCGCCATAAAAATGCAGGAAGAAGCAAAGTAGGTTGTCCATACCAAGTGAAATTTAGTATTTTAAAACAACCTAAATTATTCCTTTAGAAGCTAATAGCCACAGTGTGGGAATATGTACCTTCTTCACAGATTTTTAAAGACAGTACTGTAGACAGTTTACAGTAAGCATCAATTGTGAAATATGTAAACCTTACTGAAATTTTCAGTGCTGTGGCATTATGCTAATTTTACAATTGGGCTGTTCAAAATCATTTAATTAAACTTGCAAAAGAAAAAAAATTAGTATGTAATGTTGAATATCCACATTGTAAAAATGTATGTAAAATCCCATATAACAATATATTTCCTTTTAAAAAAGCAATAACATAAAAAAGAGAGATTTTGGAAGAGTTCATTCCCCAAATAATTCCAATTTTACCAAGAGCTACTGCAGTCAATTAGTATCGCGCATCAGTACAGCTAAACATTTCAAAAACAACCTCAAAAAAACTAGGCTGAAGTGCATTCCAGAAACAACTCTCAAGCAAAGACTGACAGTACTGTTAGAAAAGAGAACAACTAATTAAAATAGAGAAATGGTAATACAGACAAAAAAGTACACACAACTGTCTAATCTGATGTTTGTTGTGTGTTAACTGTAAAAACTGCTAATAAAATTTCTGGTAACACTACCAATTAACTGAATCAAAGCCTTTGCAAATTCATGGGCTACATCTGTGTATCAGTAGGCATCTCTTATTTCCCTGCAGATCATGTCTTCCAGCTCCCTTTTAGCATTTGCTTTGGGCATGAAATGGGTTTAAGCATATAAATTAAAACTGCCTGAAACAATTACTAGTTAACTGTTAAATTATGTAAATCTGTCTTAAGAAATAGACACTTAAGCACTGTACATTCTATACTGACAACTCTGTTTAGAAAATAAATTGACCTTAACAGTCCCAATTTAGCCCAAGTTTTCAAAAATACATTCAGTGTCCATAAATACAACCATCTTTCTGTATTCAAAATTACCTTGTCTATTTACTTCATTCTGAAGCAGCTCTTCCATTGCCTCTTCTTCAGCAATATCTAATGGAGTGTCTCCTTCACTATTTACAGCTCCTACATGTGCTCCTTGACTAATTAAATACCTGCCAACAGACAAAGAAAAAAGCCCTGTAAATAACACAGCAAATGTGATACAAAAAACACCAAACCAAAAAAAAAGGCAGCCAGTACAATATCATATGCACACATACAATTAATAGAAACATTTATGTTAGGTGTAAGTACAAATCTTTTTGACTGCCTGCAACCTATGAATGCCCACATGTCTTGTCTTCCTAATACCCATAAATACAAACAATCTTCTGGTCTTCAGTTTGCCACAAAGACTCCTGATACATTTAATACATACCTGGAAGAACTGAAAGAAGAAATGTCTAGAACGTGATTGAAAATGATGACAAGGTGAACAGGGACGGAACCACCAATTCCCATGACCTCCTCTTATTAAGCCACTTTTCCTATAACTCACAAATTCAGTGGCACGTAATGTTTGTACAACTTGCCAAAATGATGACTCCTAATCTCTTAGGCAGCTTCTTAAAGTTAATAAAAACAAAACCATGTCTCCTTCTAGGTATTCATAAGATCAGCTTTGGTGGGGAAGGAGGCAAGGGAGAGAAAGGAAACAGTACTTTATACATTTCAACCCCTCCATATTTTCTTATTTAATGTGTTACTGTCTCAGGAGTCAAGAACCCAAAATTCTCAATTTCCAATTACATCAAAGGATCAGTTCCAACAATAGGTCACAAAAGTATTATATTATTTAATTATATTAAACCGTAAGCCTATGATCTTATTGACAAGTTAACAAAAAATTCAAATTGATCAATATAGTCTTGCAGCTTCTGACCGTAATATTTCCACTTATCTAAAAAGTTCAATATTTTGAGCCATGACAGGAGTCAACACAAGCAAAGCTGCAAATATACCTCCTGCCTTGCAGAGCTTAATTCCTATTTTCCACATGTTTGAGAAAAAAAAAATCAGGATATACTGAAGAATCAGTCATACACAGTACTAGGTGTATGAAATAAAAAGTGCTTTCCTACCTTCACTATTACAGAATGCCAAATTATGCAGGAGACAACCACAAAATTAATCCAATGCTAATACAAATGTTTTGAAGTACTTTATTGCTGCTTAACTTCTGCCAATTAATTATCATCCTAGATAGCTGGAATCTGTTATCTTTAATCAATAACTCAGAATCAAATACTCTCATATATCTGTATTTTCTAATGTATGAATTAAATAGTACTTGTTACTAAATCTCTGTAATTATGTCAAGAAGTGGTAAGAACTAGTAGATCACAAAATGAAAACCAATTCCCAGATATACTACTATCTCCTGGCATACACATCATCAGTTGCCACCAACAACTTTGATGCTCGTATACCATGTTGGTTTTATACTGTTCTTCTTGAAGGAGTGCTGTGCTCTAACTCTGACCTCTCTCCAGTTAAAAGCTTGAACTTCTGCAGGAATGAAAAACTAATACAGAGTAACAACATTTCTCAACAATACCAATTGTAGTAACAGAGAAACAGCCCCCCAGGTCACAGATCAGGTAATTGCTATGCAGGTGTCTGCTAAACAGGCAAAAAAAGCAGTGGGGAAACTTTTTTACAAAGTCAATATAAAATCAACCAGTTAGAAAAATATCTTTACTAAAAATTCCAAGCAAATAGCCATGTTCTTTCAATGTTTACATTCTAATGTAGACAGCAAAAAAATCATTTTAATGTATTTCCACATAATACCTCTAGCAGAAGATTAAACCACTTCTGTAAGGAAAATACATATCTCATTGAAGCAGTTGTATTTGGTCAATTGGGTCAATAATTTATAGACATGATAAATGAAGGAATGCATAAAAAAGTGTAGGGAATGAATATAAGGCTAGCATACCGTTAAAAAAAGTTATTGTTATAGATGGAAAACTCCACGATCAATTGATCCTTTAAAGCAGACTTCAAAATGAAGCTGCTTACGGATCAAAATCAGCTCAGCAAAGCTAGGGGATTAGTAGGGTTGAAGAAGTAGAGTTATCTGATTTTCTTTTTGCAGGTGCTTAGAGGGCTTTGTTTTTCCTGGGTCAGCAAAGAAAGGACAGGTCAACTTATTCCAAGTTCATAGGATTTAAAAGGATGTAAGAAACAGAACAAAGATGAAAGGCAGCACACTCCTTGCCAAAGAAGTAAGAACACTCTTTTCCCAGCCTTCCTTCAGCCACTCCAACTAGGCCTCTCCTCTGCTTTCCCTCTCCAAAAATTAACAGTGACCTCCTCAGGTAAATTAAGTGAAAGGATATTATTCACTATAAACCAAGTAACTCAAATACCAACTATTTTAAACCTAGTTATCAAATCTACATTTCTTCTGTTTTCCGTATCATTCAGATTAACCTGTCCTGCCACAGTTATTTACTTTCAGTACAGATACTTTCAGTAAAGCAATGACAGGGTTCACATGGTACATGAAGTAAAACCTGCTACTCACAGAATCAATGGTTTTATTAGAAACTTANATCTTTGCCTGTGAGCCCCTTAATTTCAGAATTACGATAATTCGAAGGGAAAGGGTTACAATTTTTTTTTTTTCATTCCAAGGGAGGTCCCCTGCCTTCCTTAGCAGACACCTGTCCTTCAAACCAGAACAACTATAAACCAAGTAACTCAAATACCAACTATTTTAAAGATACCTTTTAAACCTAGTTATCAAATCTACATTTCTTCTGTTTTCTGTATCATTCAGATTACCCTGTTCTGCCACAGTTATTTACTTTCGGTACAGATACTTTCAGCAAAGCAATATCATGGTTCACATGGTACATGAAGTAAACCTGCTACCCACAGAATCAATGGTTTTATTAGAAACTTAGTGCTATAAATGGAAAGGAGAGGAATCATTTTCCATATGCAGATAACTTGATTCTGCATCACATACACAAAGAGAACAGATTTGGTAAACAAGACTAAGTGAATGATGCCCTGAGTTTGTAGGGCATAAATGAGCGTAAGACACTACAAGAATAATCCTGAGAAGATTTTGCTGTTTATGTAAGAAAATTATTTCTCAAATGAACTGTACTTCAAACTACATGTTAATTAAAACTTACAGTATGACTTAAAATAAGGGTGTACTTGACATTGCATTTATCCTGGTACCATATACTAAAATCTTCACATGCAACAGTGTATTATTGTGTGTAGGTATGTATACATATATTAAGACTTATGTGTTTTGGTAAAAAAACTCAAGTTGTTGTATACAAACAACTGTTTGTATTTTACCTTTTTAAAGTAGATGTTACCTTCATCTTGAAATTTCATCTTTCTAAAGCAAGTAAACATAATATAACTTCATTTCCTTGTCAGATATTTAATTTATACAGCTATACATATACAGTGAAAAGGAAATTGAAGCTGTGTAATAAAAAGTCCAGAACCATGCCTTTTGACACCATGTCCAGAAAAAGGTGCTTTATGTAAACTTGGAAGCAGTGAAAAAGTAAAAATATGTAAGATTTCCACCATCACCTACTAAATCTTTTGGTATAGCACTTACGTTTTTATCTTTTAAAATCCTCCTGTTGAAAAATGGTCATGTTAAACAGACAAATACAGAAGAATAAATAATTCAGAAAAAACAGTGATTATTGATATAATATATTGGAAGGGGTTCATTCTAAATCTAAATAGATGACAAGGAAACAGTAGTTTGATTCATACCATGCTCTTCTTTTGAGTTAAAGCTTTCGAGTGTTAACACTGAAGCTAAAGGTACCGCTTTTAGACTCTTGTGGTCTAAATATAGAGAACTGTAAGTATCACAGGAACACTAGGGAAGACAAAAACAGCAAAAGAAAAGAAAATAATTCCTGATACTTTTGTCCTGGTATTTCCATGACACAGGTTATGCAGTCTAGGTAAGACTGGAAGAAGAAGTTTGCTTTTTAATAGCATTGTTTTATGAAGGCAAATACACTTCTAACTGAATTTTTTCTTTTTGAGTCACTGTTGTATATTCCTCAATTGTAAGAGCCTGAATGAGAGATGTGGGACTCCAGGCAGCTCTTCAAAATGCAGTTTATTCAGTCCGAGATGTTAAGCAGTCCAGGGTTGTGGGCGACAGAGCCTGTGCCTACAGCTGTCAGCTTCAGCTGCAGGCAGGCCTGGAGACCCTTTGGTTTTGGTTACAATACATTATATACTTTTCTTTGCTGAGCATCTTAACACAGTAGAACCAATCTATACCTTAACTTTTATCTGTAGCCTATCACAACTACTATAATTACCATATTCATGTTAGTATTCTCCAATCACTAAAAGTTAGTACATTACAGTTTAAGCTAGAAGTTGTTTTTCANTACATTCTTATCTTTTGAAATCCTCCTATTGAAAAATGGTCATGTTCAACAGACAAATACAGAAGAATAATTCAGAAAAAACAGTGATTATTTATATAATATATTGGAGGGGGTTCATTGTAAATCTAAATAGATGACAAGTAATCTGAGATTACTGAAAAAAAGCCAAACAGTCCATACCAAAACCAATCCCAGGAACTGGAAACAAAATATTTTAGCTAGCAATGTGGCCTACATTCTGAATTTAAAAAAAAAATCCCAGATCAATAAAAAAACTTACAACTGAATTTTGCGTGTGTGTACATATGTTAAAAAAACATATATATAGACACAAAGAACGGAAAACACCTCTCTCTAGAGACACTTTATATACTAAGCTGAGTCATATCTCTGAATTTAGAACTTAAGAATCTGGAAGATGCTCAAACTTGGGTAACAGTATACACTTCAGATGGCATTTTCTTATTAATCTCAGCACCAGAAAGACGGGCATATGTTTACATTCAAACCTTGGCCCAATTCACAGTATCTGGAAACAAGTTTGCAAAGTCATTACAGATGTAATTAACTTGACATACCAGCTGAACCTGAAGGTCACCAGAAGGGTGGCAAGCACAGGGAAGGGCAGAGAAGTGGCCACTGAACTGATTCAGTTCATTACAAACTGCTTACTGAGCTCCTTGGAGACTCACTAGTGGAAACAAGTGGTCCCACCAGACTGCGCAGAAGACTGTACAGCAGTTCCTGATTCCTAAAATGTGATGAGACGGACCTGCCTAAAAAAAATGTTACATGTACATTTTAAATAAACATGCTCAGTGTGTCCTTCCCAGGAAACATGACCTAATTACTAGTGGGGGCTCCAACTAACAGCACAACTGGTCTGCCAAGAACTTTTAACTAATTAGCTAACATTTAAGATTTCAGCTAAACACAGCTGGTTGAGAAAAATAATCCATAAATGGTGGAGTTCAAATTAATTCTATTATTATCTTAACTGATGCTCGTAGGAGCCAGAGACAGAAAGATTGTCACTGTGTTCATACAGCTGTACAAATCCTCATTTGAAGAAGCAAACAACGAAAAAATTAAAAACTGATGTTCTTGGAATATGTATTTTAATTGCCTTAAAAAAAAAAGCCTTTCAGAATTGTTTCACTGTTTATTTTTTTAAGATATAAAGTATCAATACACTTCAAAAGTACATCTTTGTAGAACATTCAAATTACTGATAAAAATACATTTATAATAACTCTGGCCAAACAAATAGACCTACAAGAGACATTTAACAAATAAAAATCATAACATTTTAACATTGCTATTTACAATTTTTTTATAAGTTGAAGTACACTGAAACTGTAAAACCTGATCCTTCTCAGACCTTCTATAGCTTTAAATGTCTGGGAATATTTCTTAAAATATTTTCTAACTGTAGAATAATTTCACTTCCACTCTGAATTCCTAACAATGTTGTTATTAACTCAGGCAGAGGTAGAAGTTTACTATTGTTTCCAAATGTAGTTTTGTTTGGGTCTGGTTTTATCACTTTGGAGGTTTTTTTGGTTTTTAACTTTCAGCAAAACTAACACTTAAGGGCTAGGTAAGCAAAGGTATACCTACCTGTATCAATAACATATTGAGAGATAAAATTATAGGTTCTATGTGATTCTTGAACTATAACGATGCACTTCTCAAAATAAATAAATTGAAGAAAGGCCTGGTCTTTTTATTTTTCTTGAATGTCTTAAAATAATACAAACCTGAAGCAAATTCAGTAGCATTAGAGTAGCATTATGCTAAATTATGTTGTGGTACAAAGTATAAATACGCCCTGTGTCAGTGGGCAACTCTCACAGAAAAGATACAGCTGGGTGAATAGGTATGAACAGGCAGTGTACAGCCACCCCTCAATCCCTCCCTCCCTCATGCACCCTCACAATGTTACACTCACTTTTAAACATGTAATTCAAACCCAAGATAAATGTAATGATAAAAAGCCACAACATCACGGTTTCGGAGACCTATGTTGTAATCCCTATAAGCATGTGGTGGAAAGTGTTAAAACGTGTGCAATGTGGGGCAGGCAATGGCAGGTCTCGCCAGGCATGGAGGAGCCCTGCCTGCCAGACCAGGGGGTCCTCACACAGCACCTGCTCCGCACCATGAGGGACTCTCCTCACCCCCTTGAGAGAAAACCAAAAGGTAACTTCCCTCAACTTCCTGTCTCCACAGCTGAGGTACCACTTCAGTTCTCTCTTCTGAATGTATGATTTATAAAAGAAAATGAAGGTTCCAAATTCATTATTGGAACCACAACTGTAGAAATTCAAGTGGGCCTAGAATCCTTTGTCCTGCATGATTTTAAGACCAAAGCAGAACAAATCAAATGACCTGAAAAACAGTCAAACTCACAGGTGCTCTGCAAAAAGCCATCCCACACTGTCAGTCACTACTGTGCCTCATCTGTCTGCCTCTGAACATTTAAAACAGAACAGAGACTGGCACAAGAAAGACAGGCTTCTGTCATGGCATTTAAATTTAAATCAAATAATGAAAAAACTCAGGCACTTTTAAGGTTATGCCGCTTCACAAAATCCAGAACATTTTCACTCACATCTTGCTCTTTTGAAAAAAGAATGCTGCAGCACTTTCTAAACAGGAATGCTCCCCCTATCAGCAGTATCATCAGCTAGTAGCTATGCAAAACACCAAGTTAAATCAGACCAGTTACGAGTTATTTGGCATAACTAGACAATTATTTATCCTGAAATACATAAGTGATGATTCTAAGACAGCTAACATCAACAAGAGACCTGAGGTAAATTTATTATTTCCTCTTGCAGAACACAAATCCCAAGAATTTCTGATAGCCAGAGATGCTTAAAAAAAGAATAACATAAAATAGTTGAGAAACAAATGGCCAAAAGATTTTAAGCAAATAGAAGGAGACATTTATTTTCAATTTTCATCAGTATAATCATATTTAAAGCATGTATTGTTTTTTCTAAATAATTAACCAGTTTGCAAAGATTTTATGTCCTTCAATACGCATTAGCTCTTGCAGATAACATCAAATCCAGCTGCTGATTCTTTTGTAAAGCTCTTATGAAAGGCATCTTGGACTGACACACATCTTTACTTTAAAACTGTCAAATACTGCCAAAGCTATCAAAGTAGTAAAACAGAAAAAAAACCTTCCTATGTAAACAGCACTTTCTATCACTTCTAAATACTGAAGTTATTAAAAAAACATATTTATGATTATGAAGCCAACATTCCATAACCGACCAACACACCACTGACTTTTGCACATAGCTGGCTGTCTCCAGCCTCCACTGCAACTTGTATGCCCAAGGAAGCACACTAAGTAGAATCCCATCTGTCTTCCTTCTTGGTATGCAGGAGCATAAAAGAAACCATGTAGATAACAGTATCTGGTTAGTCTTAGTCCTCTTGTGTTCCAAGAAACCTCTGAAAGAAGCCAGCTCTAGAAATATTTGTACGTAGGTGGCCAGCTAAACTTAATAGTGCAAAGATGGAACAGGAAAAATTCCTACCTGCAGCATCTGAAAAGTAACTAAGCCTTCATATTTTGCCATATCCATATAGAGGGAAATACATTTGAGAGGTGGTAGAGCAATGTTTAGGTGAAAATAAACAGTGAGTGAAGAAAGTAAAATAGAAAACACAAAAGGCATATAGGGAAACACATGGCCTATTTGAAAAAAAAAAAACTAGAGCAAAAAAATCAACCAACCACAAAAAAAACCCCAAACAAACCAGCACCCAAGGAAAAACAGAAGTGGAGCCTGGCTTGCCAGGAGGACCACAGGGCAAAAATTTCAGCAGAAATGAAGAAAAACAAGAAGTATTTTTAAAGTGCATATCAAATGTTACTTTCATGATGCACTTCATGAATGAGCGTCCATTTTGAAGTTTGCAGCATATTGAGCAAAAGTGAAGGTTGAGTATGAAAAATGTCTCATTGCAACTGCAGCGGTCATACTATAACTCCAGCTGACAACACTATGCTTGGAATACTTTCCCATAGCAAGTCTCCAAGCATTTGTGGTGATTTACAGAACTGTCATCAAGGTGAACACTTGGGACTGAGTCACAGTGGTTGAGAAGAGGTAATAGCAGCATGGAGGCAGAAGAGGAGGAAGGTGAAGGAGTATCACGCTGCTGCCCACTTTCCTCAGCTAACAAGAGGTGATCCCACCAGCAGCTCACCATCCCTCCTGCCTTACGCCAAAAGCAGCATTGTTATATTTGGGTATGGTAGCATCAAAAATTATTTTACCTGTTGATTTCTATTTCAGCATAAATTATGAGTATGAACTTAACAGGCTTGTTTTTCTCCAACAGCCACATGCTCGCATTTATATCAGAGAAATTTAAACTGAGATCAGCCCTGTTCCTGTGTTAAACAGATCTTAGCATATACATAACTACTACATCACAGAACTTATCTTATTTGTAATTATATTATGCAGTAATATAGTAAGCAGACGTCTCTGTACAGCAACATTATTATCACAGTGCAGTTTCTAGCATCACTCAGTAATACTGAACTTAATCTGACTCTCACTTAGATACCAGCAATCTGCACTTCATAGCAGTTGTTTACATGTCCAGTCTGCTTTGAATTTCCTTTAAATCACTCTTCTTCTAAAAGAAACTCCCTCTTCATTCAAATCGGATAGGCAGTACCTTGTCTCTAATAAAAAGAGGTTTCAAATAAGTCCTTTTTTATACTTTTTTCCAGACATATCCACTGTGCATACAAAACCCTCATATTTCCATGTTTTAGTATCTGAATTGTATCCAAATAACTCACTTTCATCAATGCACAGCAGCCCTTATGTGTCTAGAGATACCATGACTACATCTACATGCATTTTAGAAGAATTCAAACATCTTTTATCCTGCCTCAGTCAGGGATAAGACTAGAAAAAAAACATGCAGATTAGGATTAATTGCACTGAAATGATGCAGTTCAGGATAGCCAACGAA
>VZTR01003494.1:1090-29487 GCA_013400775.1 Chaetops frenatus
TCAGAGTGCAGGTGTAGTACAGTCTGAGTGCAGGTGGGGCACAGTCAGAGTGCAGGTATGGCACAGTCAGAGTGCAGGTATGGCACAGTCAGAGTGCAGGTATGGCACAGTCAGAGTGCAGGTATGGCACAGTCAGAGTGCAGGTATGGCACAGTCAGAGTGCAGGTATGGCACAGTCAGAGTGCAGGTATGGCACAGTCAGAGTGCAGGTATGGCACAGTCAGAGTGCAGGTATGGCACAGTCAGAGTGCAGGTATGGCACAGTCAGAGTGCAGGTATGGCACAGTCAGAGTGCAGGTATGGCACAGTCAGAGTGCAGGTATGGCACAGTCAGAGTGCAGGTATGGCACAGTCAGAGTGCAGGTATGGCACAGTCAGAGTGCAGGTATGGCACAGTCAGAGTGCAGGTGGGGCACAGTCAGTGTGCAGGTGTAGCACAGTCAGAGTGCAGGCGTAGCACAGTCAGTGTGCTGGTTTGCAGAGTCACTGTGCAGGTGAGCCACAGAAAGAGTGCAGATGTAGAACAGTCAGAGTGCAGGTGTGGCACAGTCAGAGGGCAGGTGTGGCACAGTCAGAGTGCAGGTGTGGCACAGTCAGTGTGCAGGTGGAGCACAGTCTGAGGGCAGCTGTGGATAATCAGAATGCAGGTGTGGCACGGTCAGAGTGCAGGTGGGGAAGAGTCAGAGTGAAGGTGTAGGACAGTCAGTGTGCAGGTTTGGCAGAGTCAGAGTGCAGGTGGGGTAGAGTAAGCGGGCAGGTGTGGCACAGTCAGAATGCAGGTGTAGCACCATCAAAGTGCAGGTGTGGGACAGTCAGAGTTCACGTGGGGCACAGTCGGAGTGAAGGTGTAGCACAGTCAGTGTGCAGGTGTGGCACAGTCAGAGTGCAGGTGTGGCACCGTCAGAGGGCAGGTTTAGCACAGTCAGAGTGCAGGTGTAGCACAGTCAGTGTGCAGCTTTGGCAGAGTCAGTGTGCAGGTGTGGCACAGTCAGAGTGCAGGTGTAGCACAGTCAGTGTTCAGGTGGGGCACAGTCAGGGTGCAGGTGTTGCACAGACAGTGTGCAGGTGGGGTACAGTCAGTGTGAAGGTGTCGCACAGTCAGAGTGCTGGAGGGGCACACTCAGATTGCAGGTGTGGCACAGACAGTGTACACGTGAGGCACAGTCAGTGTGCAGGTGTAGCACAGTCGCTGTGTAGGTGGGGTAGAGTCAGAGTGCAGGTGTGGCACAGTCAGAGTGCAGGTTTGGCAGAGTCAGAGTGCATGTGTGGCACAGTCAGTGTGCAGGTAAGGAACAGTCAGAGTGCTGGTGTAGCACAGTCAGAGGGCAGGTGGGGCACAGTCAGTGTGCAGGTGTAGCACAGTTAGTGTGCATGTGTGTCACAGTCAGAGTGCAGGTGTAGCACAGTCAGTGTGCAGGTGTGGCACAGAAAGAGTGCACGTGGGGCAGGGTCAGAGTGCACGTGGGGCAGGGTCAGAGTGCAGGTGTAGCACAGTCAGAGTGCAAATGGGGCACAGTCAGAATGCAGGTGTGGCACAGTCAGTGTGCAGGTAAGGAAGAGTCAGAGTGCAGGTGGGGCACAGTAAGATTGCAGGTGTGGCAGAACATTGCTTGGTGGTCTTTAGTGCTTGCAGTAACATTCAGTGTGGCTGTGTGAAGCCACATTAGCACTTTCACTTAGGCAAAGCCCAGCACCGTTGTGGCTGGACTGCACCTACATCAAAGCCAGTGAAATCCAGGGTGCTGCACTGTGCAGGAGTACAGGGCTCTGCTCCTTCAGCTGTCTTTCTATCACACACCACTTTGTGGTGTACATTCCAGGAAGCCCCAGAAACCCTAAAAATCTTACAGTGGTCAAGCTATAGAAAAACAGNTACATTCCAGGAAGCCCCAGAAACCCTAAAAATCTTACAGTGGTCAAGCTATAGAAAAACAGATAGAACTTTGTTTTTCTATTTAATTTTATCTACTGTCAGTGTGTGTTGCTAACATTATAGGTGTTTGATCCTCTTGTTTACTCTGTAAGGCTCTTTGTTACTTGATACCTTGAAGTAAGGGTATCCTGGGCTATTAACCTTTTTGTTTTCTAATTTAAGAGGTGGCATTTCCTCAGATGTAGATACGTGCTGCCTTCTAAATACTTCAAATGTTACTTTCCTTTTGATTTATGGCAAGGTAAAGAACAATTTTCTTCAGAGTATCTGCTTTTGCTCATGTACTCTCTAAAGAGAGGATAAGTCTTCCCAGTTTGTCTCCTAAAGCAAGGCTTATTTTCTGCCTTTATTGTGCTATGTCCACTAACATTTGCACTATCCCTTTCTGAACTCTTTCTAATTAAACATTTCTTGAGATATGAAACTCAGAACAGACCTACTGTTGAAAGCAAAGGTGAGCTTTTTGTTTACTTTGGGATTTTATGAGTTAAGAATTTTCTGTCCTGTCCCTTTTGCATCCCAATGTCTTTACTGTTTCTGTAAGCAGAAGCTCATACTGAGCATGGATGCAGGACTTTTGTGGCTGCATTGCATTTCCATACTAGTAATGCACAAGAGCCATTCAGACCATTTCCCTCACATTTGTCTGTTTACCAGCTGTCACATTGTTTCAGCAGAATTCTCTTGAGGAGATCCTCTTGGTTTTTTCTAGTTTTGATTAAGGTAGATATTTTTTTTTCTATTTGTCTGTACTCTATTTTTCTCAGGTCATATATAATTAGAATAATTAACACCCCTAGTTTCAATCAGGTGCTTCATGCTCAAGCCCAGAGAGAGGCAACTCTTTATTGATCTATCTGTTCCTACAGTTTTTACAGGCCACATCACTGCTTATCTTTCATGCCATGATTTACTTATCTTCTCAAATAGAACTCTGCCAGTGGCTTTTTGAACCTGCTGCTGAACCATATCGGCTGCTTCTGTTCCCATTTGCTATCTCATGGGGTGGTGAAAAATGAAACAAAGCAAGAATCATAGTTGTGACCAATCCATTTGCCTTTTGTTTCTCTTATTCTAGAAAAGAACAGCCGAAAAATCTTCCCTGCTACAACATTTGACTTATGCCTTTCTTGTTGACTGATTTTCCCTATTACACCCTTGTCTTTCTCTATCTTAAATTAAATCAACATTAGATATCACTGAAGCCAGACATCCTTTGAAACTTCATGCTGATCAGTAGAGGCAGATATCAGCTAAGCAGCAGAACTAACTTAAGGAAAGGAAGATATAGCTACTGTATAAATACATTTTCTTTTTTTTTTCTTCATTCTTCTTTGTGCTCTTAAAAGGAAAGTAGCAGAGCTCTTTGATCTTAGAAGACTGCAGCACATTGATGAGTGGAACAAAACAGTTTCCTTGCCTGTTATGAGAAGAAATGTTTCATTCTTTCCAGTAATTTTTAGTGTTAGATTGCTCTGAAAATTGCAGAACAAAGCAGCTGATATTAAAAGGAAAGAATTCATCTCAGCTTTTTACAAGATTCGAAAAGGGATTGGAGAAATGCACTCCATGAAAAATCCATTCTGAACAATGAATACTGCCTCTGGCTCGAGAAGTCCCCGACCTGTAACACACTGCAGATTGGGAAAACATCCCTATGTACTTCCCCTGTGCAGTCATTCCTTTTTTTTCTGTGCTGTCTGTTCTTGGCAGCTGTTGAAGAAAAATGTACTGGGCAGGGTGGAGACCTCTGTGAGGTCCAGCTCTCTGGGGACACACGGGAGGGACAGCTGTTGAGTGGTGATGCCTGTCTGGGTGTGTGTGGAAAACCAGGTTTTTCCCAGAGAAATAAGGGTGAGCCCATACACCTCATTGTAAGGTAGCTGGGACTGCTCTCTTTGCTTACATAGAGCATGGGAATTCGGAGCTGCTGAACAATTATCTGATCGTTTTCTCCTGAGCAAAAGCAAAAGCTTCCATAAGAAGGCAGACACTTCAATACAGAGGATATTGTTGCTTTGTGAAATTCTTTAATGAAGATTATAGAAACTGTACTCAGCGTCTTTGAAATATGACGTCTTTGATCAGCTGTGTTGCAAAGATGGGCTGAGGTAAAAGACAGGGAGAAAATTCATGGTTCCTTTTAATTAAAATGATTGATTACTACAGTGTGGGATAGTCCAAAACTGGTTAATGTTCTTAATGAATTACTTTAATCTATTTGTGGCTTCTTTGTAAGTCTCTTGTGGATATACATTATCAATACCTTCCTTTGTAGAAGATCCTTATTTTTCCTTTCTTTTTTTAGGACACAGGCACACTTAGAATTACAGAAAAAAATCTGAGGTTGCTTATTCATAGGCAGGAGATTTAAGTAATTGTTATCTAAAACATACAACCTTCTAATAACCTTTCCCAGAAAGGAAAGATGCAGAATGAGACAGAAGTAATCAGACAAGTCATGAATGTTAAATTACAGCTTCTGAGTAACAGTTTAATCATTGACTAGTTCATACTGGTCAGTGTTTTGCCCTTTAGGAGGACAAGGTGCAAATCCCACTTGAGGACTGACCTTATTATCCCCCTGCATGATGGACTGGGACCCCTTGCCACAGCCTGGTCCTGCCAGAGCATCCGCTCCCTCCCATGGTTCTGCCCACGAGGTGATAGTCTTGCATTCCCCCCAGGACTCAGCAGCCCTTCTCGAAAGGGGGATTCAGCTGAAGAACTGAGGGCTTTTGTGGAGGTTGCTGCTCCCAGCTGAATCAAACAGAAATTACATGTCCACACCTAGAGTTTGGCAGAAGTGATGGCAAATGGATCACCTGATTGTTAGTGTTTCTTCTTGTTTGGGAAAGCATGAAAATGGTACATCTTCACTTCAGTCTCTGATGCCATCACACATCCCATGCATGGTGGTAGTGCTGTGCTGTCAGATAGAAGATCCCTACCTCTCTGGGATTTCTGACTCTTTAATGGAAGTTGCTGGAAGAATGTAGCTCTTAAATCTCAAATTTAGTAACTATGGAACAAGATTTTTGAATGACATAGGTGCTAAACACCTGGTTAGATAATGCTCAACTGCTTGAAAATAGTCAAATTCACCTTCATTAGATGGACTTGATGCCAGGGCCACTCTCTCTATGCTGCAGTCATCAGTTACTATTGGCCACTTTAAAAGATCCCAGGAGATGTCTCACTGAAGGGGCTGCCTTGGGTTGATTGTTCCAGAGAGGACAGAGGATCCTGTAACTTTTCATTTATCAATCATCCTTCCTAAAGCCAAGGCACCTCCTCCTGTGACCCCTCTGCTCTGTGGTGGCAGGAGCCTTCCACAGTACAAAGGTGTGATGTCTGTGTAACTCTGGGCCACTGTAAAACTATAACTATGGAAAGAACTACTCCTTCTGCAGGCAGTGGCTTCTTCAGTGGGTCCTTGGCTGGAGGGAAAGGAACTGGATCAGCTCCATCCATCCAGAAGGCTTCAGCAGTAGGTATTTCTCTTCTGCTTTGAGTTCAGGCTGTGAAGGTATCACCCCTACAAGGGTAGTGCCCAGGGCATGACAAGTGCTCATGTCCAGGGCTGCACTGCAGTTGCCCATGATTTGAGGCAGTTAAGGAATTTTATATGGTGAGAAAGTAGGCTGCAATTTTTTTTTTCCTAAGTTCTTCATGCTCATCAAGTTTGAAAGCCTAGGGCAAGAATAATTAAAATCAATGGAGCAAAGCAAATTAAGCACTTTAAAGTGCTCTTTGGGGGCTATCAAAACTAGAATAATTCAAAATAAATAGTCAAATGTCTGGGGCTTGTTATGAGACTATTTTATCATTCTGTCCATTCATCTGCTCTGTCTCTCCCTTATTTCTTGATCTGTTTTTCACAGAGCTCAGCAGATGCTCTTTCCTCAGTGTTTCACACCAACATGTCTCTGTGCAATCTCAGGACTCTGCTCCCACGCACCTAAAATAAAGATCACACTGCAAACACACAGCCTGATCCAGCAACTTTTACTCACACTAGTAAGCCTTGCACATATATAAATAGCACTGTACAGGTTAATGGGATGGTTAGTGAGAAAAAATGAGTAGGTTTGCAATTCTAAGTAGCAATCATGGGATGAAAATCTGCGGGTTTTTTTCTTGACTAGAAGAAGCACAATTTTGTATTGTGTATGATTATCAGGAAAATTCCTATCACTTGCAGGTACCTCCTAATGCCTCAAGCTGTCTCCCCAGCTGTCCTCCAGATTAAAACCTGGACTAAACTCAACATCCTCCATGCAGGAGGAGCTGTAAAGGTAGATATTCACTCTAAGAAATCTCAGGCATGTTTGGTTTTGGGTTTTAATTCAGTCTGTGTTTCTGTGCCCCCTGACAGTTCCTATATAACCCTGTTTGGTAAGAAAATCTCCTATATGACTTGGTGAGAAAATCTGCTAGCTAATATATGCCCGCTTCTACTTGAGGTCTTAGCGACCCTTTTAAAGGGGTTCCAACTTGTTCAGTGCTTCCTAGTGTAATTCCAGATATTATGGAGGGACTGTGAAGGTAGTATTGAAACCTCTAGCAAAGTAGTCTTTGCATTAGGTTATATTCAACCAGGTTACAAAAGCTCAGCGTTGGCATTCATTATTCTGGTGCCTATTTAGTAAACCTGATATTGAATTTAGCACTTGAAGGTACAGGAATCTGGAAGTAACTCCTCTGGATTAGAGTGTGTCTGGCTCCCTGTGGTAGGAAATAGGCTCTGAGTCTGCAGGGTGCTGGCTGCTTGGCTGTGCCCTGAGCCACCAGGCTGCTCTCCATGCCAAAGTCATGGTAATCCAGGATGAGTAGGAAACACACTAATCTGCAGCTCTTGTCATATGTGTGGCAGCAGAAAACAGATGAACACACATTTCAGGCTACCACATACAGTTGTTATTTCAGAGCTAGTTTTTTAACCTTTTCAATAATTTTCAGAGCTCTCTCAATTTAGCTGGGTGATTGGAGTGACACTGAAGGGCACTTGCTCCCAGAAGGCTCCTTTGCTTCCTGAGTACAAGAGATGCTGCTACGCACAGCAGAGCTGCTGGTCCTCTGACTCTTGTAATCATCTTGTAGACTCTGAACACAATTTTTATTTTGGAAAAAAATTTTGGTTTTTTCCTGCCAAAGGTAAATTCATGATAGTTTGCTCAAGTCAACGTGGAGACATCATAAAAGCTGTGTGCCAAAAGGAGCCATTGCATGAACCCTAGACTTCATTATAAAGATACCATAGTTTTGATTCTTACTGAGTTCCTTTTAGTCACATGCTGATGTCTAAAAGCGTGAGATGCAATTTTTTAATGTGAACCCTGCCATGACTGACAGACGTCAGCAATCCCTTTGAAGGATTCTCTGAGCCAACAGGAGAAGTGGGGCAATAAAAGTTCCAAATCACCTGTAGGCATAAACCTCAGGAGGAGGATTCGCGCTGGGTGCCCCGCCGTGCTCCATAGGGCAGAGAGACCATGACAGGCCAGGGGTGTTGCTTTTTACCCCTCTCAGGAGTCCCACCCTCCTCCCAAGGGACCTCCCCCGGCGATATCTCGATGGGATGTTGCTGGCTCGCTGTCAAGTGTAGGGGTGGGAAGATGTTTCAGCGTGGAGTGACTGGTTTACTACTAGTCTAATCAAGGGTCTTGGCTAAGATGACACCTTCTTCTCTAGATGGTTCGGTCGTTTCTTGTCCATCATGTTCTCCAGGTGACACCTCTTTGGAAAGTCCCTGTCCCTCCTTCCTAGGTCTATACTTAGAACCAGCCTCATTAAAATTCATAACATCCCAACCAGTAAGTTACATCCCAACACCCAAGTTTCCCCAACTAGCTGAACAAAACTGCAAGAACCTTCAAACCCATCAACAGTAGCTTCAAATCTCTTAACTATTAAACAATTAACAAAACAATTAAAGAACAACTACATTAATTAAAGAAAAACTACAAAAGCCAACTCCCCGGCCCATTTACAATAACTCTGAACAGAAAATAAACTGAGAGCTAAGGTGTAACCTGGGTGAATGGATACATGCAATTCTCCTAGAGACACACCATTCTAAAGGTTTCAGCACAATAATCTACAACCAGCAGTTTCTGGATGAATACACTTCATCACAAAGCCTGATGGAAGGCTAGAAAGGTAACCCAAGTGTTTGCAGGGATTTAGCATCTCTGATCAGTTGTTGGCTTTTGTTGGTATAGTTGACTGATGAGAAATAAAGGAAAAAGAACCAATTCGGATCAAAAGCCTTTTCTCTGGCAAATTACACAGCTGTTACTTTACTTTAAGACACTTCGATATAAAAATTAACAACTTGGTAAAAATAAGTGGAAACTTTAAAGGTTTTCGTTGTTGGAAATTGGGAGAATACTGAATCTAAGTCTTCAGAGACCTTTCCATGTAATTAGCTCCTCAAATTATTCTAAGGGGTATTGCAAGCAAAGAATACCTTGTTATCCTTCTGCATGGGAGAGAAAAATGCTTTTTGCCTCTCCTCTCTGCTTTTAAAACACAGAAAGTTAAAAATAAGCAATTTAGATGTATTTCTGCATTGGAAACGAACAAATCTTTCTTATTTCTAAGGAGCCTTTTCAAGACTTGGGTCTTGTATTGACATGTTATTATTATAAAAAAACTCAGTTGAATAGGGAAGGACATACTAAGAATTTGCCTTCCTGAGGAAAGTTTTGATTTACTCCAGCTAAAAAAATTAGTCAAACATAACAGAAAATTTCTTTCTGCTCATTTTACAGTTTCAAATAACTAATCCATTTTGGGCTGACTTGCACTCAGTGTTTACTTCTCGTGAATATTTGAGTGGTGAGGTTTTATTGGCATGGACACTCACAGTGAATACAAATTCTATTCAATTAATATTACTTGCTTTCAGATAGCAATTAAAGGCCCTCACTGTGACTGGAGTTCCAGGGAGACAGTTTATATGAGGAAATGTTCAAGACCCACATCCAACAATTCATGGCTTCCTTTTTAAGGCCAGGGTTTCTGCCATTCTTCTCTAATTCCTTCTCCCGTCTCTAATTCCACATTTGAAATAAGGTTGCAAATAAAAATTTTTTTTTAAAAACCTCCTTTTTTCCTATGCCTTGTCCAAACATTTCCATGTGCTTCGTTCTCTTTTTTAAAGTTGACACAAATACTTGGCGTCTTTGGACAATTTTAATTCTGAAAATGTCAATGTTCAGGTGTTTGTAGGGGAAAATCTATTTTATCTTCCACTGTCCTCTGAGGTGATGTAAATATTACAATCAGCTAGACATACAGCTGGTGTTCTCTCATCTAATAAAGAAGGATATAAATCAGAAAGGCTTCATTAGATATATTCTACTCTTTAGAAAGTTTTGTAGGCTGGTGGCTTCCTCAGACCAGCAAACTGACTAGCCTTGCTCAAAAAGCAGTTTTCTGCAAGTAAATGTCCCAAAAGGGCAGATACAGTGCAAAGGCTGTGGGAACCTTCTGTACAGTCCTGTAAATACTGTGTAATTCAGTGGGAATTAAAAAGCTAGTATTTTGCTCAGTGGAAAGCTAAGGCCCGAAGCCATCTCACCAGGCCTTGCTTTCAGAAAGTTTATGTAGTATAAACTGGTCTTCTAGGCTTCCTCATCAGTGATGGAGGGAGTGGAGGCCTGTCCTTCCAAGGAGAGAGTTTGCCATGCTGGGATGGGTGCCTGAGCTGCACACAGGATGAGTCACTCGCTGGCTGTGCTCCTTTCTTTTCAGTCACAGACAACAGGCTTAGAGGAGAAGCTCTGCTCCTGGATCTTCATGTGAGGCAGCATGAATGCCACTGAGCAGGTTAATCCTTGCTGGAGTTCCCCACATTGCCAGGAAGCTTACCAGTAGCTCTGTTTCCTGCCAGACAGCATCAGTTACAGGCAAAATGCTACTGCTGAGCCCCAGCAGTTCATGAGTCATGGTGCCCAGGTCAGGTCCCCTCCACATCCCCTGATGGCTGGGAAGTGTGAAATGGGTGGCAGGCAGCCTGTGGTGGCAGGAGAGTGGATGTGGACCTGTGTCAGCCCTTGGAGAGGAAGAAACTGCTATCCTGACATCAGCACATCACTGCTGGAGAACGGACTTTGGTCACCAAGAGGAGGATGAAACAATATGCAGAAAATATGCATTATTTTTCCTAGTCTTGCTTTTCTGGTTGTCAGGTTGCTGCCAGCATTTTTGCCTGGGTGCACGTCTGCCACAGGAGAACATCACTACCTGTGGTCAATGCTCTTGAAACTGCTCTCAGAGCAGGGCTTTGTCCTTCCCTGCATTACCAGCTGTAGAACCTGTTGCCAAGAACATCTTCTCATGAAATATATTCTCATGATCTAGTTGCAGCTGAGGGTTACATAGAGGAAGGAAAATGGCTCATGGTGGCAATCCACAGCCCAGCTCCTGTGTCTGTTAGCAGAGGACTCTGCTGTGAGCATCATCCCCACATGCCTGTCAGACAAGAACATCATCCATTATGGCCTGTGACAAAGGCATTTTCACCTATAGAACATCCCATCCATTTAGAAACTCCATATAGCCCTCACCAAAATACTTGCCTTTTGAATGCTTCTCCCTAGACACAACATTCTTCCTCACCATCAAAAGTAAAATAAGTTGCAATGAACTGCTATTGTTCAAAAAACAGTATCCTATAATAATCATATTAATTCTCCTCCCATCCATGCTTTAGTGAAAACCTGTCCATGCCACTGTTCGGTTTCCCTGGTTACGGTGACTTTCTGTGATTCAGGTGCAAATTTCTGATGTTAAACATGGTGTCCTATTGCTTTTTTACTGTGATAAAGGCTAGAAGGGATCAGCGAGCTTTTGTCTGAGAAAAAAAAAAAAAAGCATATCCTTATTAATTACCTGAAAGCGGCAACATTTTACTATGTGCATGTTTGTATTTTTTAAACAATTAGAGGATGTCATGATTTAAGCCCAGACATGAACTGATCCTCACACAGCCACTCACTCATTTTCCTTCAGTGGGACAGGGGAAAGAATTGGAAGAGTGAAGCTGAGAAAACCTGTGGGTTGGATAAAGACCATTTAATAGGTAAAGCAAAAGTCCTATGCACATGAGCAAAACAAAACAATTCATTTACCTCTTCTCAGTCAGGCAGGTGTAACTATCCCAGTCAAAACCAGTACAGAAAAGAACTCTGTAACACAGAAGTGAAACCGGAAAAAAATACTGTTCTTGAGTACTGAAGATACAGTTTTTGTATAAAATTTGATGAATATTTGACTTACATCTTCGTAATCTCAAGCAAAGTAATTGGATATTCTGAATACATAAGAAAATTTTACTTTGAGGGGTCATGTTACATTCTGTCTTCAGCAACAAATGAATGATGGCAGCTTTCTTGCCTGTAGTAGCACAAGTTGGGATGGTTAGGAAACAGTTGCAGAACCCCCTTTGCCAGCAAAGCAATAAGAGCATCTTACAGAAGTACTTTCTTGCATTTATACTCCCACCCACTGCCTCTTCCAGGGCTAGTGTGGATGCAGTGATCTCTCTTGCCCAGAGGCTGTATTTAGACCATCCCATTTTAGAAGGTTATAGCTGAAAATATTGCAAACCTCATTCCTTCTCCCCTCTCATAATGTACGCTTAATATACATTGTATTTCATTCCACTTGGACCATGAAATTGGTTACATGGAGAGTTTTACATCTACTCCGCACTGTAGGGGAATGGTTGGAAGGGAGGAACCTTAAACGTTGGCACTGCGTGGTTTTCCATCATACTTTCATGATAGCATTGCCTTGGCTGGCAACACTTCTTGCACTTCCAGATTGGGAATTTGCTTATTTTACAGATATTCCTGCTGTGCAAAAGAGAAAAGCCAAAGGGGAGTTTATTATGAGTTTTATCAAACTATGTTACAGAATCCCACAAAAGACAGAAATTAGTCTCTTCAGTTTTCTCAACTACTTTATGCTATTCTGACACCAACATTACCAACATGTTCTCTCCTGGCATGTGTCTGTGATAGCAGACAGAAACTGCCATTTTAGATCAAAAAGTGATTTCCTCGTGTCTGGTATCCTTTGACAGAAAAAGTACAAATGAAGATGAATAGGCTTTCAAATAATGTGTTGCTTTGGGATTTTTTCTTGCCCAAAAGAGAGCAAGGTGATCTCTCTGGATCAGGAAACATTTCATGTTTTTCAAAATCTAGGCCAGGCCTGTGGTTATTGACTAATGACTGTTTATTTTTAGGCTTAAATAAAAATGTCCTGTCCAGGAATCATGAGGAAGTTTTTCTATGTGATGGATCAGGAGTTGATAATCTTTAACTAATAGATAACTCCTCTCCCCTAAACAAAGGGGTTGTGTCTGAGAAGATACCACAGTGAAAAGGCAACAGCCTGGCTCCTCTGTCAAAGCAAGCCTCTGCTCTGAAGGCACTCCAGGGCTATGGACACATTGTACAAGCACTTCCACCTCAGGAACACCTTCAGATACTCTACACAAAGTCACCTGTACAACCCAGCATGGTGCTGCACAGAGGTGCACACTGACAACCTGTGTTGCTCCCTATCTCAGAACTTCCTACTTCAGCATTATCTGGGGAAACCCGCACTTTTTGGTACTGTGCATTCCCAACCTACGTGAGAGAAGTGCAGATGTGCCTCTTGGCAAATTGCAAAGCAACTGTAGAGCTTCCCTGACCAGGCCAGTAGAAAAAGTGCATCTCCCATTAAGAGTCACTGTTTTCCTGCCCAATGCCATTTGCAGAGTGGAATTGAGCAACCCACATATGCCCAGCTATGCTGGGTTGAATTTCTCTCAGACATTGCCTGATTTCTGTGAGGTCTCTGTGGCTGCATATCTTTGTGTTAAGTGGTGTTAGGAGGAAATTTTAACTGGAGAGCTGGAGGGAATGTGAAAAACAAGGAGATGGTAGTAGAGACAAAAGCATCTCTGGAAGCAATCTTTCTTCATAGTCTTCAAGACGCATCAGGAGAGTTGCACATACCTAGTTGCCAGGATAAGAGCATTACAGGTTCTTAAAAACTCAAATAATAGACTTAATAAATTAAAGTAATAATAAACTTAAAAGTAATACAAGGGTACATCAAATTCATTTGGATTGTACCAAATAAAATTTGATAATGTGGTTTCTTTCTTAACACTTAAATAGTCTTCTGCACATTAAAGACACTTTCTAATTATTTAAAATCCAGTCACATGAGTCAATTTGGATCAGATTCCTTTTTTGTAGCTGTATCTGTGTAGGTGGCTCTCTCCAGTAAATACTAGAGACAGAGAAAGGTACTTGCAGAGTGATTTATTCAGAGAACCTCTGTTTTGGGTTTGGCAATAAGTGCCCATCTAGGCTGTCACATTCAGATTGTCAATATCATCTGACCCTGTGAGAAACACATGAAGCTCTGTTAAATATGCCACATTAAAAAAAGATGCAGAGAGCTTTCAGTTTAGCTTTCTGTGATATTTAACAAAATTACCCTATGGACTCTTCTGTTTAACAAGATTTTTAGCTCGGCTTCCCCATGAAATGAGGTTTGTGCAATCTTGGTAACTATCTGTCATGTCCTTCTCAGAAATGTTATTATCAATGGGCACACTTCAGTCAGATCTAACACAAGAGTAGAGACCCAAATGCTGTATCTTCCTGAGAGGTCTGACACTGACTGGTTTCACAAAAGAGTCCCAAATTAGTGTAATCACTGGATGAAAAAGAGCAGTGAGAGCCCAGTGGTCATCAGTTTGACCCCATGGTTGGTAGGTGACAACCTGTGTACTGATAAATCAATAAACACATGGTGGTCAGCATGGAGCTGACAACCAGTTGCAGCATCTGCTGTGTTTTATCTGGTCACCAGTGAGAGGATAAAGGAGTGAGGAGATCTCTTTCTTCTTGGGGAATTTGAAGAGAAGTAATAAGAGACTTGGAGATGCTGAGGTCTTGTACACAAGCGCTAGTGATATGGGAGACAACATTGTAAAAACATTGCCTTGTTCTGCTACTCCCTAAAAAGCCCAGATTTTTAATGCCACTGGATTAAATACTAACCAACATTTTCACTTCACAGCACTTACCTTAGAACTAACACCCAAAATAATGATGTTTGTAAAGTATTCTCAAATCATCCTCTTTTGTGTCTGTGTGCACATGGTTCACGTTGAATTTTCTGAATTCAGGATCTGTCCACAACATAATTACTTAAAGCTCTGACCATTTACCAATTTCTCGGTAGAACCCAAGTGTTAATAATTTCCAAGTTTGAAATGGTTGAACAACATGATTTACAGTCTACTGTAATTATCTACAATTATTTACAGAGTCTATTGAACAGTTATAATTTCAATTCTGTAACTATGGAAATCAAAATAGTAAGACAGAATGGAAAAATAAATTACAGAAATTATACATAGGTAATACACAAAAATGGTAATAAATGGGTTAAATACAGGCCAAAAGAGCAGAATGGTAGAAAGTGTCAAATGATGACTCAGCTTCCATAAAGATTAATAGCAAGGGCCATTATTTTGCTATTCATTTTGAAATGGGGATTCTCCATTGACTTAAATATTGAGCCATGATATTGCCAGGGTATTCCCATTACTGTATTACTTCCCTTTTGCTGTTCTTGAGGAGCACCCTCTTGTTAGCATATTATGTTTTATATTTTTGTCTTCTTCCCTTCCATATACCTCCTACCAGCTACACTTTCCAGGTTTCTTTCACGAGTCCTCTCTCGATCTTTATAGCAGAGTTCCTCCATCAAGACAACCTCTCATTCCTCCTCCTTCCTATTCCACCCAGTACAGCAGCATCTATTGCACTCTCAAAGGCCAAAGGGTTTGTCAGCAGCTCAGCTTTTCCTTCCTTCACCCAGTGCCCTCCTGAGCCTTCATTTCTGTCACCTATGCAAAGTGAGAGAAATATAAACAAGCGTGATAATATTTTTATGCCCCATTGAAGTATGCCATCATCTTGTTGCCACCCTTGTCTCTATCAGCTTTCCTTCTACCATCTCCCTGCCTTGTCTTGGGTAGGAAATCACGTGCAGTCCTATGCAGCAAACTCCTTGAATCAGCAGAAGTGTCTTTCCTTTTCAGTGCTCCGTGACAAGTAGCGTGCATGAGAGTCCATGCTGCTAACTACTGCATATTTCACAAGCTCTGAATTGAATGAATTGACACTAGGGAAACCCAATTTTTTTCAATTCCCTGCACAGTGTGTTTAGACTTTACTGTTTAATCAAGTGATGCTTAGCTCATTTGAACTGACTGATGTACAATTCTCAATTGTCAATTCCTGCGGCCTAATCAGCAGCTTAATAACATGGGGTAAACAGTCATCACACTTGATCACAGCAGCACACTGCACATTGAGGCAAGAGATCTTCAATTCAAGGACAAAACTTGTTCTGGGTCCACCCTTGTTGGGCCAGAGGAGGAACCAGGAGGAAAGCTAGCCATGTGGTACAGCAGAATTGTAAAATTGATTTTGGGGGTTGGGACTTTTTTCACTCAAAGAGAAAATTTGGCACAAGTTTGTGTTTTCTGTGAAAAAAAAAAAAAGCAATAAAACCCACTACCTGGAGGTAGTTGAATGAAGGCTAGAGAAAGTGGCTGTAGCTCAGTAGGCTTTATAAGTTGTAGAAGGTTTGGGCAGAAGTCTGCTTGGAAATTGCTAATGAAGATAAATTTGAGTGGCTTCTAAAGCTTGAGTTCATTGGTTATTCCCATTTGAGATCACAGATTGGAAATATCTGCAATAGCCCCTGAAAAAACTTTATGTAGCTGTTTCTTTCCATTACAGCATTAACTGAAAGATCTATCTGAAAATATTTCAAACTATTTGTAAGGAATACAGCTCTTGAATTTGCTCTGACTTCTCATAACCTCAATTATAAGTCTAGATGTCCTGAAGAATAAATTCACCATATGGATATATCAGTGACACACCATGATGTTCTTTTATGTGTAAAGCTTTAATGGTGTCATTATGTTGTAACGACATACAGCAAGTATCATCAGTGCCAGTAATATCCTACTAAAGAACATTATTAGTTAAGGGACACTAAATCCACAAATCTACAGGCCAAATTTGCCATTTCAGTAAGCATGTCACACATATACCATGGATACAGCTGTGCAGGTGCTATGGGCACATCATTGCCTGGAGTAGCTTAAAATCTGTGAGTTATGGTTGGTGAGTTAGAAATGTTGCTTGAATTTCACATTCAATTTTCTAGTTTTGAATTACAGTCAAAATCATAATGTTAATATGCTTAATAACTAGCATGTGATAAATTGCATGACAGACTTTGTTGCCAAGATAAATAATTTCTTCCAACTGCAAAACAGAATATCACTCACCATCTAAAAGAATTGCGTACAGGAAATGTATCTTTTAATAGGAAAGCAGCACTGATATAATGAATGTATAATTACTTTTTTTTAAAAATTCTTTCCCAAACTATGGTCAGCAGGGGCACATCTGTTTTGCTTGGCATCTCTGTGATTTTTATTGCCTAGGTCCCACTCCTGGAAGTTACCTTTGCATTACTCACAAACCAAAATAACTTTCAATTCATAATTTTCAATCAAAGAAAACAAATATGTATCAGAAGAAAATTATACTTTTTGAGAATGCAAACGAAGAAATTTTTTATAGTCTTCCCATCTGCTGTGACTTGCCTCCCTTGCAATTTCAATGCATTGTGCTTTATTGTTTAAATTTGCTTTAGGATTTGCATGTGATGTATCCAAGATACCATGAATGGTTTGGTACTAATTAAAGAGAAAATACAATTATATGAATGGCTTTAGGGCAGTGGAGGCAGATCAAAAGACGGAAAATCCAAACTTCACAAAATTTTTCCGCTCCAACTTTGATGATATTTCTGAATTTGAAATTAGCAGACAGAGTGCATTTGCATTTTGAATGTTTGGACACAACTTATCCAGAAGCAAATAGTATTTTGGGGGCCATGCTGAGCATTTTAACAAGGCTGTAGGATAACAGAATACATCTTGCACTAATATACATCCTGCTTAACTCCATTAGGGGCAAAAAAATTCCAAAACCACCAGGCCAATCCCTGCAGTAATGTTTTCCTTTTCAGATACGCTATACTGGAACAGTGCTTCCATATTAGAAATAATGGCTTAACCAAATCAAATACTAAAATCTGGTTTAATTGATACTGCTTCCCATGAGCATAACACGTAAACCTTTCCAGTGCACGAGGATGAGCACGCAGCTTATCACACAGCAGGTAATCACGCATTCCGTGACAGAAATCTGATTGTTGCCTGAGTACCTCTGAGGTGCCTGCACATAGGTGAAGAGGACCAGAAAAAGAAAAGCAGTTTTTGAGCAAAAGTGTCTGAGATACCCCTTGGTTGACAAAAGTGAACTGCCATCTTCTCTCTCTAAAGCTACGTGCCTTCTGATTCCTTCCAGCTACATCAATTTGCTGTAGCCCATATTCCGTTAAGATGATATTAAATTTATTTCACATTCATTATTTTATTTAAAATATTAGACTAATTCCACTGTGACTGCACTGTGTGAGATCAGATTTCTGTATGGTTGGTATATAAATGGAAACTCACGTACTTTGGAAACAGATATGCTGAGGGAACTGTAAACCCTAAAGACACAAAAAGAGTCACATTTAAGAAGGCTTAAGTAGGCTTTACTCATAAACCTTTTTAAAAAATATTATGCTGAACTACTATTTATTCAGCAACGGTAAACTGTCAAAAAAGGCAACACTATAAGGTAAGAATTACCAATGGAATAATATCAAAATCATAGATTCATAGAATCACTATGGTTAAAAAAGACCTTTAAGATCAGGTCCAGCCATCAACCCAGAACTGCCAGGTCCACCACTAAATCATGTCCCTAAGAGCCATATCTACACATCCTTTAAATACCTCCAGGGATGGTGGCTCCACCACTTCTGTGGACAGCCTCTTCCAGTCCTTGGAATTTCAATTTAAAAAATCTTACCTAATATCCAATCTAAACCTCCCCTGGTGCAACTTCAGGCAATTTCCTCTTATCCTGTTGCTTGTTACCTGGGAGAGCAGACCAACCTCCACCTGGCTACACCTTCTTTCAGACAGTTGTAGGAGTGATAAGGTCACCTCTGAGCCTCCTTTTCTCCAGGCTAAACACCCCCAGCTCCCTCAGTTCTCCTCCTAGGGCTTGTGCTCCATATCCTTCCCCAGCTTTCTTGCCCTTCTCTGGACACACTGCAGCACCTTAATGTTTTTTTTTATAGTGAGGGACCCAGAACTGAACACAGGATTCGAGACATGGCTTTACCAGCTGAGCACAGGGGAAGCTGCTGAACACACTGTTTCTGCTACCAGTTCCTTCTAATGTGATTATAGTTGCACATTAGGGTATTAATGATCTATCCAGAGCATAAGAACATCCAAATCCTGGCTCATCTACACAGTTTGTTTACCAGAACAGAGAAAACATTTTTAACACAGCTGGAGCCCAAGTATTTGTTTTCTTTATAATGGTAAATGTCTACCTTTTTTGCCCGGCCTATTATTCCTTCAGCAAAGGAACAGAAATCCCCAAACTGTGGAGCGGGAGACAGAAGAGGCATGACAAAACCTCTTAGGGTGATGACTAAATTTCTAATTAATTACAAAGCTGTTGATAATTCATGGGTACTTTGGCCTTCCTCATCTACACTTAGCACTTATAACTTCCTTCATAGCACTTCATGCAGTTTGGATTTATACTGCAGAAATATTAGCCCACAAGCAAAAGTTAAAGTACACCCTGGAAGAAAATGAGAGTATCTTCTAATTCACTGGCATACTTCAAAAAGTTTTTCTCACTTACAAAGTGCTTCAGATAATTTGCAGGGTTCTATTCTAGTTGATAATCTTTGTCTTGACAAAATTTGATCCTGTTCCAAACAGAGTCAGAGCTGTCCCTTGTTTGCTCAAATGCAGTATTGATAAAAGCAGGAGAGATGCACAGGGCAGGATTCAGCTTGCAAGTTAATACTTCAGTTTGCATGTCTGTATGTGGAGGGGCACGCCTGCACTCAAGTGTCCAGTAAGTCCCAGTAAAGTTCTGGAGGATGCAGTCAATACAGGCAGTGGGACCTGAAGAGCTATTCATCTCACCTGGAAGCAGGCACGTACAATTGATCAGTGAATTGCCACCCAGACACCACTGAGTGTATTGACCACATCTCCATGGACTGCAGCTGAAGTGTAAACAGTTCAATTTATCTGTGCTAATCTCTGTGTACATTGATAATATGGTTGCTGGTTGTTCTTACTCATGTCAGATTGAATTACTGAATGGAGCTAAAAAAAATTCTGAAATCAATCCTATTTGGTCATATTATGAGCAAGAGCCTCTTACATAGCTAGGGAGCTTGGCTGCTTAACCAGATCTGCCTGAGTGTTTGAAGCACCCAAAACTGATGGACTTAATATCACTAGTTGTAATTTGTATATTTCCATACCTTATTTCCTACAAGTTTTTAAGGAACCAAAGGACCACAGCAATCACGTACTTTAAGTCTCTGAAGAACAGAGATAATTACTGTGTCAGTAGATCAAGGGGAAAGATTTCTAAAGCATTCTTCCCTGTAGTCACTTCCCTTAATGCTACTAGATATGGATCCACTCCAGGTCATGGACCAAGGAAATTAACACTGCTGCACAGCCATGTACCTCCAGCAGAGGGTATGGCCACAGGATGTGGCAAAACACTCCACTTATGGAACAAATGCATCTCAAAAGTTTTTAGTCTCCCTACACTGGTTTGGGGAGGGCATGAGATCCAGAATGGATATAGTTACATTTGAACATTTGCAGCTCTGGTATTTGAGACAAGGATCATATTTCTGCAGCTTGAGCCTGGATGCTGAAATACCAAAGATGTCCTACATGAATAACTGTTCATCTTGAATATTTTTGGGTGAAGAAAACTTCATCTTTTAACAATTTTTATATAAAGTTTATAATTCAAACTCCCTATTTCTTTATAATGTCTGCAGAGGGACTGACCTTGGTGCCATTCAGTCAGTTTTGCACTTGACTTCAGTACAAGCAAAGATGGGCCCATGGTGAATGCAAATCCAAAGGAAATTACAGCCAGATGCTTTTCAGTGAAATGTTTATTGAATTTTTAAAAATTAAATAATTTTTTTTTTCTTTGAGAAACTGTGCTCTCAGTACCTCAGGCTGGTTTATAAATGTCTTTCTCTACAATGTATTTCCACAGTAAAATCTAAGCTCAGGTGCAGAGTTTGAAGTTGAAGGAGGTGTTTTATATGCAGCTTTACTTAGTAAATTCCTTTCCACATAAATGTACTGAAGTACTGCAGTGTCACAGAGTGAAGAACTGTCTATTAACTATGTAATATTAACTGAGTAGTTAATATTACCTGGAGAGTATAAGGGAGAAAATGCTTTGACAACAGTCATAGTTGCAACTTTCCAGGTCTTGTGCATATCTATTTACAAATCCTAGATATCTTGCATGTATTTCATCAGTGTCAGCCATAATATAAATCTTCCCTGAGAAAATTACACAATATTATCTATGTAGTAAGAAAAATGTACTGATAATCTAGAAGTGTTGCCTGGAGTTTGAAGCTGTTACAAGCATTATGATCCTAGACACTATTATTAATCTATTAGGGTGTTTAAATATGTCAAATTAGAAGTCTGACAGCAGAAGGCTGGCTCACGTTGCAGGAGGAAAAATGTGTGTGTTCAAACATTTCTCCTTACATAAGAGCTTTAGAAACAGTGTTATGTATGGAGCCTGAAATCAGTCCACTCAGGTCTGGTGTGCTTTAAAAGAACAATGAGTGAATTTCATGTGTTTGAAAGTGAGGTTGTGACAATGCTCCTCTTGATTCCTGTCCTACAGACCAGCCCTATGTGTGCTGACACCAGCAGATCCCCATGGCAGTGGCAGGGGGGGTCTGCCCACCCCAAGGAGATGCCTTCAGGGATGGCTTTTCCAGGGCAGGACTGAAATACGGTCTTTAAATTATGGGTCCATGCTGGATCCAGAAAGTTTCCTACCATAAATATCAAGAGTTTTGGGTTCAAAACAATGGTGGCCTGCTGGTTTCCATTTCTAAACAAGAAATTTAGGAACAAGATGTAGTCTGTAGAGCACACCCTTCAATGTCACTGCCAGGTTGTACTGCCTGGAGAAGGAATGGTGCTCACGGAGTCAGGTGTGCTCTCCTGCTGGCACTGAGCACCATCTAATTCACAGGCCTCCGTGGCCTTGGGACACCACACTGGGAACACACTCCCGTGTGCATTGGCCTCAGTGTGGGTCCCAGCAGAAAGCTCAAAGTGCTGGATTTGTTTTCATTTACTTTTAATTATTTTATCTGCCTATGACCCTTCAGGTGAACTTTCCGTACTTCTTCTTAAGAAAATGTTGAAATCTCTGCCATTGAGATAATTGTTTAAACACACTGAGATTCCCAGCAGAATCCTGAGAGCTGACAGTGCAGACACAAAGTGTGTGGGATGAAGGCTGCTGCTGGACCCTGAGGGGCTATTGCCCAGCATTCTCCTGTGTTACAGGCAGTCAACCAGAGGCAATGTTTGAAGGCACCATGATTCCTCTCCAGCAGGAGGAAATATATAGATATTCTCGTGCTCTAAAACAAATATTTCACTTATCGATGTAGCTCATAGAATTTACAACTGCTGCATCAGCATAGATAAAATGCAGCAACTGTGGACTAAAATATTGCATCTTCTGTGACAGGGTTTGGGAGAGCAAATTTACTGATTTTTCTTGGGAGATACAAATACTCAAGAGCATCTGAATTTGCAAACCTTCACTATGACTGTTCATAAGGGCAAATGGAGCACTGGGTCCTTACGAAGTTCAAATATTTCCCTCTGAATCAGCCCTACAGCTGTAATCTGTGAACTCTGGAGCTTGGGAAATAAAGACAACTTTAAACTCTGGCAATCTGACTTTTAATTCAAGCATAATGAGGGAGAACAAAAAAGAAGAGAAAAATAGATTTGAGGAACTTCTAGTAAAATGCATAAAAACTACTAATCCTTCTGCAAAACATCAGAAGGAGGAAATCTGCCAGAAGTCCAGGAAGATGATCAAAGAATAAAGTCTCTGAGAAGTCTCTGATAAAAGTCTCAGAAAAGTACGAGATATTCTAGGAAAATAATCTAAAATAAATCTTCTGTACACACAGTTGCTTCGGAGGCATTTGGGGAGGTTCCCACACTGGAAGTCTTTCTTCCAGGAGATTTATTGAATGCTTTTTTTCAAACTTAAATGGAGATAGCAAAGTTCATGATAAAAATAGACTAAATGCATGATAAGGTATCAGAAGGATGAGCAGTAACAGAGTTTTAAAGGAACTTAAGGATGATGTATTCAACATTTCAACAGCACTGTCTAACCTCTTGTTTAAAATTTTTTGGTACTAGAAGCTGGGAGATAGTTAATTTTATATTGGTTTTTAAAGAGTTTAGAGAAAAAAGCTACTGCAGAACAGGAAGGTGGTGGCTGTACTGGCAAAGTGATAGAAATTTTGAATTAGTGGCCACTTGAAAACATGACATACATACTGGACATAGTCAAAATGGATTTTAGAAGTGGAAATTAGGGTTCAGTAGAGTAGATCTGAAAAATGCTCAGGCAGGGGGAGCAGGGATAAACAGAGGCAGCAAATCTCTACCTTACCAGGACAGATTGAGGAGGCCGGGACTCCTCATCCCCTCATAATCATGACATACCAGATATAGGCTCTGGATATAAGTGGGAGGTACATGGGTAAGAATGTTGCCCACTGTAATGTCCAATGTAGGAATTAGGAACCATAAAAAGAAACTAGCAGATGAAAATTTTTTAATTATTTTCTTTTGTTTTTTAATATCATCAGATGTATAACTAAGCTGTGGAACTCTTTACCTCAGGACATTATGGACACTGAAAGTTAACAAGAATCAGATGGGAAAATTAATTGAGGAATAAAAAATTCATTAAATGTCCCTAAGTATAAAGATACCCCCACAGAATTGCAGATTGTGAGACTGGCAGAACGCTCCAGGGATGTGCTGCTGCCCAGCACTGGGGACAGGGTGTGGCTATATGGGAATGAGAATAATGATACAAGGAGAAAATGCTGACCTAATGTGCCTGAATTTATATTGTTATGTTGCTATTGTTATGAGCTTTTTTTGGCTGTCCACACACAGATATGTGGAGTACCAGATCAGTAAAGATATTTGGATTACCCATTCCAGTGGATTTTCAAAGGAGCTAAAACAGTCAAATAGCAGTAGGCAGCTAAATAATATGTACTTATTTGCTGTCGAAAGAAATTCTTTTTGTTTAAAACATATCATCAGAGTGACATTTGTTCAAGTGGAAGCTCACAGACCTTATCTCCAGGTGTTACAGAGTCTTCCAAAGAAGTTTCATATCAGCCAGGGCTGTTGCTCTGTGGAGGCTGGATGCATTATTGGAAGTGACAGAGCTGTGACAACACAATGCTCCTGCCTACTGGCACTGGGAAAGGGGTGTCCTCGTGGGACCCCTTTTTGCCACCAAGGTGAGTGAGGCAGTGAGGTGCCTCTCGTGCACTAATAATTTGAAATAAAATTCTTATGTTTGTTACTGGTTTGTGAGGATTTTGATGCATGAATAATAGAGACCAGGGATAGTTAAGAGTGGCCTGAGCCCCTAATGTGTAGATATGTAAAGCATCCAGATACAGTTAAAGCTCTGCAAACCCCAAATAAAGCAAACTAAATCAAGGTCCCAACAGGAAGATTTGAGAAAAAAATATGCATCTGCAGCTCACTAGAAAGTGAAAGCAGGAATTTGTCTTAGTGACTGACAAGGGAGCAGTCAGCCTGCAAATGTTGCTGATATATTCTTGGAGGAAGAAAACAGGCAGGAGATGATGGAGAAATATCTGCAGGAAACATGTGGAAATGATTGACCGAGAAGTGGGGAAAGTCCTTGCAGGGAATTTAGAGGAAACATTTGAACAGAAAAAACAAGGAGCAGACTGGAGGACTGAGAAGAAAGAAATGAGAGCTCAGGAGCTACTTACTGAAGTTGGAAAGACCATCAGATGCCACCTTTTATCCCACCCTTCTATACTCTAGATATGTTTACTGTAGTACCTTTTAAATCTCATACATCTTGGGTCCACACCAGTGCACAGCTGTTCATACCAAAACCATGGTAAACTGTTCATTCCAATGTCCCCATTCAGCTCCCTTGGGGGAATGGAGGTCTCACTGCAGGAGCTGTGGAAACCAGGGAAGCTGCAGCCAGCCAATGCCCTAACCTGCCTCATTCAATATAAGGGCACATTATAATGGCACGCCTGTACTGGAGGGGAAGTGAGAGGATCCTGACTGGCTGAGTTTGGATTGCAGTTTTAACTGGGTTTCATCCATGAGACACAGGTTAACTCCGTCTTCAGCAGGTATTCGTTCACACTGGAGGCTGCTTGGGTGTCTTCACCATCACAGATAAGACACAGACACCCAAAAATATTTAATACTGGCACACGTCTCCTAGAAAGAGGGGGGTTTTTTATTTCCTCATTTCAAACAAATATATTGGTAAATGTTGAGCCTTGAATATAATCTGTCTGCTGTGTTGTAGATAATGCATAAACCCCACCCATTGTGTGCTGTGTGGAAAGAGGATTGGCAGAGAGAAAATATCCTGAGCAACAGATGGTAGGTGACGTGATAGCTGTCTGAGCAGTGATAACTTTAATCTAATTAGTTTCCTAATCAAGATTAAGAAGACACCAAAGCCATGAGAGAAGGTGAAGAAGAAACCTGTAATCAATAAAACAAATGTAAGAGGATGGAAGATATACCAATGGATAAGATGCATGAGTGAAGGGAAATCACAGGAAAAATTACCATATGTTCCGTCAATATGAAAACAAAGCAGTCAGACCTTGCATCAGCCAATAGGCACAGAACAAGAAAATGTGGGCTATACTACAGAATTGCAATCCCTTATATGGATAACCAAGTGACCAGGAAGGATCAGCAAGTTAAACAAAAGTGGTGAGAATAATTTTAAAAGTATATAGGAATTTGATAAAAAAGAATGGTGGCAAGCTTGGCAAGAAAAATAAATTGCTGATAAACCGCCAATAACATCTTTTCTACCTCTGATGAAAATGCACTTTATTTTTGAAGGATTCTCAATAAAAATAGAGCACTTACAGTTTTTCTCAGAAATGTTTTTGGGTTTTGTTTAGTCAGTAGAGTTCACAATGATCAACCTGAATGTTTGAAATGTTTCCACTGACCTGCTGCACTCTATTGGCAAAAAAAGTTTCATATGAAATGTTTCGCTCAGTATTACCAAAAATGAGAGGTACTTTGACCTGGTAAGAGGGAAGGCATTATAGCTGGCAGCCCTGGCTGGCAAAGGATGTCAGGGCCACATATCTATATTGAGAGCAGCTGAAATTCAAGTACGTGAGGCCATTATTGTGTCTTTCTGCACAAGGCTCCAAGTATGGCTTTGCACAGGATCTGTGCAAAGAAAGTTTGCTCACTGCCAGATCAGTTCGGTTATATTCAGTCAGAATAATCACATTTCTGAGGTTTGTTTCTGGCTGGCCACAAGGATTTCACTACAGAAATAATGGTTTGCTTAAGCAGAAAGACTTTTTTTATTTGAACTGGTGAGATAAGGATAGTTATTTCCCTTGCTTATTGTAGCCCTCCTAGGCAGAAGCAAGATACCCCTGCCTGGTACAGGGACATCACAGGAGTCCAACAGGCACAAAAGACAAAGCTCCAAAGAACCAGTCTTAACTGTGCCTTTTAAATAATTCATGCATTCAGTTGTGGGAGCACAGAAGTTAACACATGGAAACATAATTCTTGAATACATAAATTACTTCCACCAAATTTATTACCTAGTTCCCATGTTCACACACAATTCAACATAGCACCTTCTTGCTAAACAAAAATGATTCTAGCAATGAATCCAAATAAAAATTTGTTCTTATTGTCCAGTTTACCACTGGGCAAGGTCAGTATAACTTCTCTGGTCAGTGAGGTAGCTCTTATGTTTTTATTATCAGTTTAGATTACATAGAATACACCAACAGAATATATAGAGTATACCAACAGCTGAGGTTACTTTAATTTGACACTGTTAGATGTCCATTTCTCTGGTCTCAGGTTGCTGCAAAGCTGTAGAGTCCCATCTTCACAGGGTTCTGCACAAATGACAGGTTGTCTCTCCAATTTTTATGTTCCTTTTGGTCTTAATGAGATTCAAATTGTGACGTGGTATTTTGTCTTCAATGCCAAATATACAGAATCCATACAGAATGACTGCTGCTGTACAGGTTTTAAGGAAGTTTGATTTTACAGTCTCTGTATTTGATGCCTCTGGAGTTGCATGGCGTCTTGGGCACTTCCCTTTGTATTTCTGGAGTCCCGGTGTTTCAACTGGACTAAGCACTCCATCCTCTCCTTTCCTTCATGCTTTGCCCTTGGACTTTTGGAGAGAATTAGAAAACCTGTTTTCCGTATGCCAATGTCTTCATCATAATGACTAGGGTGTTTGTCAGCAGACTTAAGAATGTGCCTCCCCAGACTACAGATTTTCACAGAAATGTTCATGAACTCTGAAGTAAATTTGGTATAATTCCAATACACTTGTTTAGGACAGGTCACAAGCTTTCAACCCTGTCACTTTTAAGTAGCACTTTCCAATGCAAATAGACTTGAGAGACTGAGAAATAAATCCATGGGTGTCATGGGTAATAGAGGTAGGAGAAGTAGGAATGATGCATTAAAGATTGCTAAATTACTGAAGCCAGTGGTGATTCTGTTGGGATGAGTTCTTGAGGCTTATGTCTCATCCAGACATTTATTTTCAAAAACCACGTAAATTGAATTATAAGATACTGGATTGTTTACAAGGTAGACGTTATATTTTCTGTACATTTATTGACATGCTCTAATACCTTTTATGCTGTCTTTCAATTGCTTGCAGTGTAGTGATAGCAGCACTTGCTGCCTGATGCATTCAGGAACATTTTTGAGTTGCTTGTGGAATTTTTTTCTAATTCCTACCAGAGTGAAACTAAAACAGTTGCTTCAGGAAATAATTTTATTATACATATTTTCAGCCATTATTTATTTATAGAAAAGAACACGGAGCTCCAGGACCTATGAACATTTTTGAAAGAAGACACAGTTGCTGCAATCTCAGTTAAACTCTTCTTTCCTCTGGCCCCATCTCTGGATCCAGTTGGGTTAGAATCCTCTTGCTCCCTTTGGAAACAACATATCTCCTGGTTCATTCTTCTAAATGAGCCAGTGGGCAGCATGCCCTTGAGGGGTTTCACAGGTCACCTAGCAAGACCTGCATACACAACTTTTCAAGTACCCACTCAGCTTTTCTGGCAGCCCATGTCAGTCTCAGTGGGTTTTGTGACCTTGAAAGGTTTTTCCCTTTGCCTTGCGTTGCTGCTTTGCCTTATATTGTTCCAGTCCTTTCTATGTCTGACCATACATCATAATTTCTAAGGTAGAAATCACAGGCATGTGAGATAGGCATATCCTAGAAGTTTTATATGGAGGGAGACCCACACTGTGTGACTTCCGGGCATCAGTGCTGAAAATCAGCACTGTTGTTTGCTGTGGTTGTTTGCTGTGTTGGAAGTACTAAGAATTACTTTACCTCAGAGGCACTGCAGCACTAGAATAGTACATGTCCTGGACTTCCAAAATGTTCAGAAAGGTATTACATATGGATATCATAAACCTAGTCAGGACTTGAAATTGCATGTGCATACACACAAGGATTTCCTGACTCCTATACTAAACTTCGCTGTATAGTGCAAATCTTGGGGTTAATCCACAAGAACCAAAAAAATACAAGCACAGAAATATACTTCTGTAGATGTGAAATACCAGTTAACCCTTCCAGTCAGGAATTGGTAGGAGTATCAGGATTATCAAAGCACAAAGGCATTGTGGTTGTACTGAACAAAAAAGAACACATTACTGATCAGAATGACTTGATATCACATATATGATGAGATGTGCTTGTCAATACAGAGATATTATAATATTTTAAAAATTCATGTAGAATTCTTCCATATTTTTTCAAGTATTTCAAAATTTATCAGGTATTCCATGTCAAAATCAAGGAGTTTAGAAGGCTCAGCAATCTTATAGGTTTGGCCCTAGGTAAGAGTAGATCTCCCTCTAACAAGAAAAAGGCAAAAAACAAAAACATCTCCAGTGTTACCAGCCTCAGTCCCCAGGGCTCTCCCACCATGCAGGGCTCAGATGCTCAGTGGGGGAGGCAAAGCCCCTGCTACTTCTGCTGCCATTATCTTCTATAAGGCATCAGCTCCTGAAAGGCAGCAA
>VZTR01003495.1:0-20544 GCA_013400775.1 Chaetops frenatus
CATCCCACATCCATCCCATATCCTTCTCTGTCCCCACTTTCTGCAGGCTCTGCCCAAGGGGCTGGATTCTTTAGGACTGGCCTGGCCAATCCTTTCCCTGCAGCCCAGGGCCATGCCTTGGGACAATCGCTGTCCCACATTTCCAGTTCCCGCAGTCACAGTGGGGCCTGCAGGAGCTGGGATTTCCTGTCCCGTCATTTCCCCCAGAGCGTGGAGGTGTTTGAAATGCTTCTGTTCCCTCCCCAAACGGCCATGCCCTCCCTGCTCCCGGTTCTCCAGGGAAAGCAGCTGGGATAGAAGGGCCAGCCCAGGGCTGGAATTGCTGAGTGCAGCCCTTGCTGTCAGAGCTGGGGGTGAGAAGGGAGAATTCATTCCGGGAATCCCAAAGGTGCTGGAGCAGAGAGTGAGAGGGGATCCCATAACACGGAGCTGCAGAGGAGGGGTCAGAGTGGGAAAGGCAGGACCCCTCTCCTCAGGATACCTCTGGGATATCTCTGGACACCCCTGGGACACCTCTGCGACACTCCTGGGATATCTCTGGGATATCTCTGGATACTCCTGGGACACCCCTGGGACCCCTCAGGCTGCTGGGCTCACACAAACACGGCCAGGGCTGGCGTTTCAGCCTCTCCCCGGAGCTCACCCATCCCCCTGCCCGGGGGTCTCCCAGTGCTGCAGGAATTGCACAGGGAGGGGAGCAGGTCCAGCAGGAATTGCAGGAAAGCTGAGTCAGCTTTGGGCATCTCCAGGACCCAAAGCAGCAGCAGCCCCAGGAGCTGCAAGGAGCAGAGGAGCAGCAATGGAGGCATCCCCACAAACCTCCGTCATTCCATCTCCGGAATTCCATCAGCTCTATTCCTCCCTGCCTGCTGGAGCCACGGTGGGAAAGCACCTCCTGCTCTTCCCTTTCTTTCTGTCCCGAGCTCCTGACCCTCAGCATTGTGCAGAGGTGACCTCAAAGGTCCTTCAAGGCTCAGAAATGGAAAGGAATCAGAGGTTTCCTCATATTTATTCCAAACTGAGGATGGTTCTGTCATGTTTGGCCACTGCCCAGGGCAGAGGGAGCTGATTTTTAGTGTTCTCAGTGGGATAATCCCAGAATGCCAGATAAGCATGAGCTGGAAGGGCCCCAGAAGGCTGCTGGAGTCCATCCCTGGAGTGCAGCTCTGCAGTGCCCAGCCCACACTGGGATCTGGTGTTTGGCTCCACCACACCTGGATTGTTTGCCGATATTTGGGAGTGGGGGGTTATCCCTAACTGAGCATTTCTCACCTCCTCATTCAACAATCTTCCCATTCCCTGCTCCTCCCACCTTCTCAGCTATGGATGATGTCCAGTTTTCCCTGGAGATGCTTTGCCCTTTGCTCTTCAAAACCAACCCCATTTCTGCTTTCTAAGGACCCTTTTCCCTCTATTGCAGCCCCCTTCCTTTCTCTCTCCCACTGTTCCATGTGGGGACACTCAACCTATCCCTGACCCCTGGAAGTTCAGAGTCCAGGGGTTCTGTCCTGCTGAGGCCAACCCAAAATTCCCCAAGGTCACCCCTGGGTAGGAATAACCAGCAAGGATTCTTGTCCCTTGGGATGGAGACATCCCAGAATGTCATTCCATGTTTCCCTCTTGTGGCAGCAGCAATGGGATCCCGCATTTGGGATGGCCCCCATGGGATCCAGCAGTGTTTTCCAGGCATTTCCCTGGCTGTGGGAAGGTCCGTGGTGTCTGAAGGGTTCCATGGGGTGCTCAGTGTTGGACTTGAACTTCCAGGTCTTTTCCCACCTAAACGATCTAAAGCTTCTCGGTCTCAGGGCAGTGTTGGTGTTCAAATACACCCTGAAAATTCCCATTCCTGCCCTTTAAGGCCATTCCATTGTTTCCAGGAGCTCGGCTCTCCCCGAAGGAGCTGCTGGTGCAACTGCCACCTGATGCTGGGACAAACAACTTCTCCCATGAGGAACAGCCTCTCCTGATGGGATTTCTCAGTCCCCTTTCCCAGATGGAATGGGGTCAGGCCCTGGAGCATGGCGGGAGTTCAGCTGCCTCCAGAAATTCCATTTCCTGCCAAGGTCCTGAGCTAAACCCTTCCTGTAACCACTCTGCATTCATTGGTGGATAAATCATGGATTAGGGATGAGGGAGGGGAGGAAGAGCTGAGTGTGCACCTGGGGGAATCCCTGTAGAGGGAAACTCCCCCCTGCTGCTCTCCCTTCACTCCTGGGGCCAAGGGAAGGCATGAAGGGAGCCCAGGGAAGGTTTGGGCTCTGGTGATGAAGTGGTGCCTTCTCCTTTCAGCCCTCAGGGAATGGTGAAGGATAATAGATAGAAATTCCTAAGGAAATATTCCTTTTCCCTCTTTTTCTCAATTTAAGCTTAAAAAGTTCAACTTCCGCTCATCCTGAGCTTCCAGCAGGAAATTGAGGCTGATCCCTTCCCTGCTGGAGTCAGCCCTTGCTCTGGCTGCACCCCAATCACCAGGAACCAAAACCTCCCTGATTTTATTCCACCACTGACTTTATTCCCCTCCTTTATTCCAGGGCTGTGTCCAGCTCCTGTCCTTGGAGCTTCATCTGTCCTGAGTGGGAATTTCCCCAAAGATTCCTATGTTTTTGCAGGGCTTTAAAATGGCAGAAAACAAAAGAGGGACAAAGCACAAGAGACAATGGCCGTGAGCTGAAGGAGGGAAGGACTGGATGGGATATTGGGCAGGAATTCCTGGCTCTGAGGGTAGAAAGGCCCTGGCACAGGGTGCCCAGAGCAGCTGTGGCTGCCCCTGGATCCCTGGAGGTGTCCAAGGCCAGGTTGGACACTGGGGCTGGGAGCAGCCTGGGACAGTGGGAGGTGTCCCTGCCCATGGCAGGGGTGGGAATGGATCATCCCTATGGTCCTTCCAACCCAACCCATTCTGGGATTCTGGAGCAATTAAGGATCTCAGGCTCAACAAATTGGTCTCTCCTCTTACCAATTCCACCCCTAATTCCAGGCAGGAAATGCTCCAGGATGAGCCATGGACACCCTGCCTGCTGGGGAAGGCAGTGGCAACATTTTTTGGGATACTCAAATTTGTTTCCCACAAGAGCTGGAGAATGGAAATCCAAAATGGATCCATGTCCAGACAAAGCAAACCCACTTCATGTGAGGAATAAGTTGTGCAGGAATTTTTGTGCCCTCTTCTCCCCATCCTGGTGTGGGAAACGCTCCTGCTCTACCTCCCAGGACAGCCAGGAGCACTCAGAGCCCTGGGGTTGATGTTTATTGCAGGAGACATGTTCTTTGGGGTTGTGGATGCAGGGGAGCAGCAGCTGCAGCCTCCCATGCTGCTTTTACAGGGAAAAGCCGTTTCTGCAGGACTCTGGTCCCATGTCCCCCCCTTCCCATGTCCGTGGGCTGTGGATGAGTTCCCTCCACATCAGAGAATCTCCATTTATTATTCATTTGTTTATGTTTCTGGCTCTGATCTTTGCAGGTCCTTTAGTTCTCAGTGTTGGCAGTAAAGGCCATCCAGAGCAATTCCTTCCCTCCTCTCCCTCCTCCTCCTCGTCTTCCCCTCCCTTCCTGGGCTGTGTCAGCCCCTCCCTGCAGGCTTTGCTCCAGGGGTGCTTTGGGAATTGCTTTTTTCTGTGGATCAGAGAGAGATTGAAGGGACAGCAGGAATTCTTCCTGTGAGCCTGGGGGAGATTCTCTTTTCCTGATCATTCCTGGGAGGGCTTGGTGCTCCTTGGGCAGTCAGGGATTCCACTCTGGATGTCCAGGGAATATTTCAGACCCAGCCTGGCCTCCAGCCCCTGAAGGTCCTGGGTGTGGCAGGGCAGGGATTTAGGACAAAGAACTCCAAAACGTTGGATTGTAGCAGATTGTGCTGCCCCAGGGGAGCTCACAGGGGAAACTCAGAATGCCCAGAGTGAGACAATCCCATGGGATTGACAAATAGGTCAATCCCATGGGAGAACCTCCAAATGCTTCCCTTGCTCTTGGAGCCACGGCTGAAGGGCCACTGCCACTGGGACACAGAGAAGTCACCAAAGAGCCCAGAGGCCTGCAAGGGGACCTGGCAGCCCTGAGGGTCCAGCAAAGCAAACTCCAGGGGACAAAATCGTCCCAGAAGGGCTGGAGGTGCTCCTTTGCACTGTCCAGGTGCCACCAGAGGATTTGGCTCCCTGGAGAATTGCCAGCTGCTCACAGGGCACATTTTGGGATGTCTGTACGTCCCTGAGGGTCAGAACAGCCCTGACAGGGATCCAGGCAGCTCAGATTCCTCCAAGGCAGGAGGGCAGGAGGAGGAAAAGGTGATTCCTGTGCCCTTTGTGCTGCAGCTGGAATTTCAGCCTCAGGAAAGGTTGGGTGGAAGTGAATCCTGTTTTAAATCAAACCACACCAAGCTCCTGCACCCAGGAGTTACGGACAGGGACTGCTGTGACTATCCAGGTGTCACCACCTGTTTGTGAGGAGTCCTTTGTCCCCTCTCTTGGCCTTAGATCTCATCCCTTCCTCCAAGAAATATCTCCCCCCGCACCTGCTTGGCCTTTTCCCAGTTTAGGAAGCAGATTTGGGATTTATTGACCCTTTTTTTCTTCCTAAGCATTCAAACCACACAGCTCTGGCATCACCTTTGAACAGGGATCTCATCCATGGAAACCTGGGAGACAGGAGACTCACTGGGAGCTTTTTGAGGGATGTTTCAGGGACTGGGAAGCAGCAGGAATCTCCTCCAGCCTCTCTTTGTGCTGCAGCATTAATGTGGGGTTCATCTGCAATCTGGGATGGGATTTTGGGCAAAGCAAAGGGGATTTTTGGCTGCCCCTGGTGGTGTTTAACCCTCAGCCCAACGTTGCCCTGGAAGTGGTAAAATCCAGGCAGACTTGGCACTTGGAGATGTTGTTTAGGCGGATTCAGTTGAATACAGTTGGACTTCACAGAATCACAGAATGAGCAAGGCTGGAAAAGCCCTTGGCGATCATCAAGTCCAACCTGTGACCCAACACCTCATCAACCAAACCACGGAGTGCCACGTCCAGGCTTTGTTAAACCCTCCAGGGACAGTGACTCCACCCCTCCTTGGGCAGACCATTCCAGTGCCCAATCACCCTTTCAGTGAAGGATTTTTTCCTGATGTCCAACCTAAACCTCCCCTGGTGCAGCTCAAGGCTGCTTTTTGCTGTCCTGTTGCTGTTCCCTGGGAGCAGAGCCCAACCCCACCTGGCTACAACCGCCTGTCAGGGAGCTGTAGAGTGATGAGGTCTCCCCTGAGCCTCCTCTTNTGGCCTTCTTGGCCACCTGGGCACACTGCTGGCTCCTGTCCAGCCTGCTGTCCGGCAGTGTCCCCAGGTCCCTTTCTGCCTGGTCCCTGTCCAGCCACTCTGTCCCCAGCCTGTAGCACTGCAGGAGTTGTGGCCAAATGCAGGACCCAGCACTTGGTCTTGTAAAACCTCACATTGTTGGATTTGGGCCCTGGATCCAGCCTGTCCAGGTCCCTGTGCCCTCCAGCAGATTCACGCTCTCACCCAGCTTGGTGTCATTTGCAGATTTGCTGACGGTGGACTCAGTCACCATCCAGACCATCAATAATGACGTGAAACAGGGCCAGCCCCAGCACGGACCCCTGAGAGCCCCCCTGGGGACTGGACACCCACTGGGCACAGCCCCATCCCCACTCTGTGTCCGGCCTCCAGCCCGTTCCTGACCCTGCAGATGCTGGTGGGGTGTCCAGCCTTTCTGATCCCTCCAAAAGCAGGTGGATCCCAGCTGGACCTGCTGAGGAAGACTGAAAATCCCTGCTCCCATAGCATTTCCTGGGACAAGGCCACTTGTCAGCCAGGCAGATGAGTGACTTAAAGCTGAGCTTTGTATCCCATTCCCTCACACCCCATCGCAGCTTCCAGGGGATGCTGAAGAATCTTTGGCACAGCCAGTGCTTCCAGGGGCACAGGGAGGATTTCAGGGAAAAGGAGGAAACTCCTGCAGATGATCCAGGGGTGTCACTCCTGATGGATTTACAAGTCTCAGGAAAACACTGGAGGGAACTCAATTCCGTTGGGATTTGTTCCCGAGGTGTCTCCACAATCAAACCCTTCCCTGGAGCACAGATTGAGAGGGAAGCTTCCCAAGGTGCACTCAGGTTCCCAATGTAGTTCCAAGGCTCCTGCACAGACAATCCTGCCGCTCCTGTGGGACCCAGGCTGTGGGACAGGGATGACCCCTTCCAAACAAAGGGGTCTCCTTCCAGCAGACACAAATTTGGCTCTGGGATAAGAGGAATTCTCGGGACACTCCTGATCATGAGCTCACCCTCAGCAAGGGCTGTGGGAGAGCAGCAAAAACCCAAAATTCCTTCCCAATATCCCATCTATCCCAGTCCTCTGCAGTGGGATCCCTTCCCTGTGTCCTGTCCCTCCAGCCCTTATCACAAGCCCCTCTCCAGAGTCTCTCCATGGCTGTTCCTGGGACAGCAGCACCAAGCCATAAAACCTGTGATTAAAAGCAAAGCAACCCTGGTGTTAAACGAGTCTGGACTCCCTGGTAATTCATTTAAGATTAATGGGAACAACTGAGTTAAAATTTGGTAACGATAATTAGCAAGCAAATTACAACAAAGGAGAAGGCAACAACTAAAAGTAATTACAGTGTACAGACATTGAATCCTGCTCTGCATGGAAAATCCCCAGAAAAATCCACCGTGGGCAGTGGGAGAAGGGCCCTGCCTGGAAGTGGGGGGAGCAGCACAGCCATCACAGCCTGGAGTGCCTCTGGAATCCTGCTGGAATCCTGGGAGTCCCACTGGATCCTGCTCCTGCTGTTAAACACAAGCCTGGGTGGGACTGGATGATCCCTTCCAGCTCAGGATATTCCAGGATTCTGCGCAGTGGATAATGGGACATGAGACAATCACAGAATCATGGAATGGTTTAGGTTGGAGGGACCTTAAGGCCCATCCTGTTCCACCCCTGCCATGGGCAGGGACATCTCCCACTGTACCAGGCTGCTCCAAGCCTGTCCAAGCAGAGTTTTTCCTCCCTGTGAGGATTTTTTTCCATCTATTTTTCATTCCAGCATCCCATCCCATCCCATCCCATCCCATCCCATCCCATCCCATCCCATCCCATCCCATCCCAAGCTCTTCTCCTGGGGCAGGGTGGGATGAGATGCTGGATCCTGGGAAGCCCAGGAGTGCCTGGTCCCACATCCAGTTGTTCCTGCCCTCAACTGCAGATCTGCACCCCATTCCTGCTCCTCAGCCCAAATCCTGAGGGAGGGACCCCCCAGTCCCACCCAGGTTCCCCACCCCAAAGGCCCCAGGCCCTGCAGGCCTGGCCACAGGAAAAACCCTCCTGGAACACAGAATTTCCACAAAGCAAGATGTGGCAATGAAATTCCAGCCCCTGCCAACTGAGGATGTTTGGATTCAGCTTCTCCACTAAAAATGTCATTTATCTGACTGAAGTGGCTCGTAGGGAAGGGCTGGACTGACAGCTCCCCCTCCCCAGCAGCTGCTGCAGGGGGAGCAGAGGCAGCTCTGGAGCTCACAGGTGCTTCAGTGTCCCATCCCCCATTTCCAGAGCAGAAAGTTCCATCTGAAGGATGGAATTTTATCTGTTTTATTTCATTTAAATGAACTCAGTGGCTGCTCAGCAAGGAAAAAAGGTGACATTTCAAAATGGGAACCAAACAGCAATATTATCAAAATGTGGCGTTATGGTTGGTAGGAGCTGGGCTCAGCTGGGCTCAGCTGCCAGAAGGGCTGGGTTTTGGGCCCAGTTTTACCTAAAATAGCTCAGCTTGGATGAACTTTAGCAAATATCAGCTCCCTGGGGATGCTACAGGTTAAAAATCAGGTGGAAAGAACTCCCCCATCCCAGAGCTTCAGCTGTGCCTCAGCTCCCCTGGCCATCTCTGTCCTGCCAGAGGTGTCCCAGGGCCACCTTCCCACACCCAGATCCCCAAATCCCTGCTTTAGCACAGGCCCCAGCCCAGGAAATTTATGTTTATGAATAAAATCGATGCATTAATTACTGTAGGATTTCCTTCTGTTCCAAGGACTGACCCTCAGGAGTTTGCTGCTCTCAGACCTTCCCAGGTGCCTGTGCTGGATCCCTCCCCTCACTCATCCACAGAAAAGCCTGGAGGCCTCTCAAGTTTTAAAGGAGTAGAAGGTTTTAATTCCTGAGAGGAAAAGCAAGTCAGTCCTGAGTTATTGTTCCTCTCCCCTTACAGTTTGCAGTGAATTTCTCAGTAATTCCTCAGGCAGTCCTGAGTTCTGGTGGCTGTTCCAGGCAGTTCCTCCCAATCCCATCCCCTTTCCTGCAACCCGAGGTGCTGCCCTGGAGTCATCCCGGTGCCAGCCACTCCAGGAGAGCCCAGACTCCCTCTGTGCTGGGGTTTGGGAGCAATTCCTGCTCTCTGGAAATAATTCCTGCTAATTCTGCTTGGTCCAGCCAGGCCTCCTTGTGCAGCCCCTTGTGCAGGAATAAAGAATGGGAAGTAAATCCTGGTTTTATAGGGGCCAGAAACGCTGAATTCGAGCAGTGAGCACTGAATTAAACCAATCTCCATGGAGTGGAGAGGCTGGAGCTGCTCTGCTGCTTTGGCATTGCCCTCTCCCAGGGGTGTTTTCACTGTGCCCACAGGGCTTGGCTGGAGCCTCTCTGCTCTGCCCTGGAATCCATCACAGCCTGAGGTGACAGGGCCTGGGAAAAACCTGAGCTACCCGAAAATCCCAGCTCATGCTGATAAAAGATGGGTTTGGAGAGGAGATGCTCTTTGGGAGCCTCCCTGTTGCTCAATTTGGAGCCAGACTGGTTTTGCTGAGGGGGCCAGGCAGCTCTGGGCACACCAAGGCCGGGGCAGCTCTTTGTGTCCATGGCCATGGCTGCTTTTCCTGCCAGAGAAACTTCCCCAGAGCCAAGGAAACTTTATCCCTGCCAGGTACTGCCCAGTGCTGACTCAGGGACAGGGAGGGGCTGGAGCTGGGCCAGGGGGCTTGGGATGGGTATCAGGGAAAGGTTCTTCCCCCAGAGGGTGCTGGGCACTGCCCAGGCTCCCCAGGGAATGGTCCCAGCCCCGAGGCTGCCGGAGCTCCAGGAGCCTTTGGACACCCAGGGATGGCACAGGCTGGGATTGTTGGGGGGTTTGGGCAGGGCCAGGGTGGGACTGGATGATCCCTGTGGATCCTTCCCAGCTCAGGATATTCCCTGATTCCATAACCCCCAGCTGGACCCCACCTGCTCTGTGGATGCACAGGGATGCTCTGCCTGCCTCCCCCAGCCCCTGCTCTCTGCTGGGGCCTGCAGAAGCTGATCCCAAACAAAGCTGGGGACGTGAGTGGCACCTGAGGGCCCAGTGAGCCCAGTGTGGGCTCTGCCTGTCCCACAGCCCTGGGGGACATAGCCCCCTCTGTCACCTCTGCTCATTCCTGGTTCCTGGTGACTTCTCCTGGAAACCCAAATTACTCTGGGGTTTGGATTCCTGCAGCCACGGAGAGGCTGCTCAGCTCCCACCTTCCCTTCCCTTCCTGAGAGGAAAAGCTAAGAGAATTGGGATTGTTCAGCCTGGAAAAGGGACCAGGCGTGACCAAACCGTGACCTTCCAGAGCCTGAAGGGAACTACAGGAAAGATGGAGAGAGACGGTTTCCAAGGGATGGAGGGACAGGACACAGGGAATGGCTTCCCACTGCCAGAGGGCAGGGACAGATACGATATTCGGAAGGAACTCCTGGCTGGGAGGGTGGGGAGGGGCTGGGATGGAATTCCCAGAGAAGCTGTGGCTGCCCCTGGATCCCTGGCAGTGCCCAAGGCCAGGTTGGACACTGGGGCTGGGAGCAGCCTGGGACAGTGGGAGGTGTCCCTGCCCATGGCAGGGGTGGGATGAGGCAGGTTTTAACCCTTCCCACCCAATCCAGGCCATTCTGGGAGGAGGAAGGTTTTAAAACGCTCATCCCAGGAGCAGGGAAATGCTGCTGCCTCTGGAAGTGACCCAGGAACCCAAACCCTCGGGTGCTCCTCTCCTCCTGCACCCCTGGCCCCGGACACTGCTGGGAGTGGCTCTGACACTCCACCCAGCTCCCAGCTGGGCTCTTAATTAAGTCCTAATTTCACCCTCCATGGCTCACCCCCTCTTGCAGGGAGCTCCTGCGGCTCCAGGCAGGGAGGGAATCCCACCGAGCCTTTCTGAGGGGTCCAATCCCTGCGACCCCTCCCCACCGACCCCAGCGCCAAAGCAGCTCCAGTTCTGTGCCAGTGTCACCCTGTTCCCCGTGCTGCCCCTCTGGAAGAGGCTTTGTTAACTCCATGCCCTCAAAAACCTCTCTCAGCTGATAAAATATTCAGATGTTTGATCTCACCCCTGCATTTCCCTGTGCCAGAGAAGCCCCTCTTCCGTCTGTGCGTTGGGAAATCCCGATCCAACCCCGCTCCTCAGCAGGGATTGCCCTGGAAGTGGCCTGAATGCAAATGCAGCAGGCTCAGGCAGGAGCTGTGTTTGGGGACACTCGGAGCTCTTTGTTTAATGTGTTGAAACCGCAAAGCACAAGCAGTTAATGATTATTTCTGACGGGTGTCACACCTGCCTCCAGTGCTCAGGGGCTCTATCCAAACATGGACAAACAACAGCACCGGGAAGCAAAGGGAATCTGGGATTTTGATCCTTCTAAGCAGCAAAGCTGCTCCTGAAATCATCTGAGGGCATCCCCCAGCACTGCTCGGCTGTTGTGTGAGGCTCAGGGAGATTCCTGCTCCTGGGAGCCTCCCAAGGGCTCATCCCAAATTCCAGCCCCTCCTCCAGAACTCTTGGGTCTCTTCTGTGGATGGGCTGGAAAAAGCCATGGGTTTCCCCCAAATGCAAGGCGGAGGGCAAGGTGGAATTAGGAACACCCCTCCTGGGGAATCAAGAAATCAGTGATGGGGAGCCCAGCCCATGCAGGGCCCTCAGCAATCCCTGCAGAGCCAGGGCCAGGCATCCTGAGAATCAGGGAATCATGGAATGGTTGGGGTTGGAAGGGACCTTAAAGCTCATCCCATCCCCCCCCTGCCATGGGCAGGGACACCTCCCACTGTCCCGGGCTGCTCCCAGCCCCAGTGTCCAACCTGGCCTTGGGCACTCCCAGGGATCCAGGGGCAGCCACAGCTGCTCTGGGAATTCCATCCCAGCCCCTCACCACCCTCCCAGCCAGGAATCCCTTCCCAAATCCCAGCAGTTACAGCCTGTGGCACACTAACACACAGTGGGATCCCTCCCAGGCGTCCCCAAAGCCTGGTGCAGCACAGGGACCCTTCCCCAGGTGACACAAACCCATTCCAGTCTGGGAATGGCTTTGAGGCAGGAGCTGCATTCCCAGCATGGGAAGTGATTCCCATCCCACCCTGTCTGCTCTCCCCACCCTTGGTGATTCCAGACCTAACGGGGAATTAATTCCTCCTTTCAGAATCCCATTTGGGTTTCTCCATGAGTCCTAGCAAAGCTCCAGCCCTGTGCAGCCAAAATCAGGGATAATTTGGAATTATGTAAGCACCTGCCCTGTGGTTCACTGGGATCATCCCCTCCTGTCTCAGAGCTTTGGTTCCCTGGGAGAGCAGTTCCAGATGGAAAAATCCCCATTTGTGCCCTGCTTGGCTCAGCCCAGCTGGATTCCTTGGAACTTTTGCCTCTGTCAGAGCAGCCAAGGAGCCTCCAACATTCCAGGGATTTCCCCAGCCTTCCAGCCCTATACAGCAGTTTTCCAGCAATGGCACCTCTCAGTTTTCAAAGGTTCATTCCTGGAAAACACCTAAAGCTGAACATTCACTGCCCAACCTTCCCAGACTGTGTCTGACACAGAATCCAGCACCTGGATCCACCCCAGCCATGGAGAAATCCCTGACCCAGCCCTCACTGCTTTCCTCACCAATGGGAATCTGCTCAGACTCTCACCCTGGAGGCCACTGGGGCTTATCAGACACCCAGCAATTCTGATTCCACCCCAAATAACCCAACATGTGAGCCTAGACCTAGCCTGGAGGAATGTGGGGTGGATGGGCCCAGATTGACATCCCAGAGTTCCTCTGGTGGCCAATTCAGCCCTGTTTGGGATGAGGGAGCTGCTCCTCACTGCGGAGCTCTGGGCCAGTGCTCAGCCAAGTTCCACCACGGAGCTCCAGCAAGGATCCCAGGAAACAGCTGGAGCTGGGCCAGGGGAGTTGGGATGGAGATCAGGGAAAGGTTCTTCCCCCAGAGGGTGCTGGGCACTGCCCAGGCTCCCCAGGGAATGGTCCCGGCCCCGAGGCTGCCAGAGATCCAGGAGCCTTTGGACAGCCAGGGATGCACAGGCTGGGATTGTTGGGGGGTCTGGGCAGGGCCAGGGTGGGACTGGATGATCCCTGTGGATCCTTCCCAGCTCAGGAAATTCCAGGATTCCATAACCCCCAGCTGGACCCCACCTGCTCTGTGTGCTGAGTGTGAGCCTGTCAGAGGAGCTGAATGAAACCAGACTGAGCCTCTGCCCTCTCTGAACTTCTCCCTGAGATAAAACCCATCCCTAGGAAAGAAGGCAGGAATGAGGTCATGGAATAAATGCTGTTCCCAAACACTCTGCATTCCTGAGCAGCTTCTGGGCCCTGCCCAAACCAAAGGTCCCTCTTGGCTTCACCACCCTCAGCTGATTTATCCCTTCTGCTTTCCAACCCTCCCTGCTCATTCCTTTCCCATTCCTGGGTGCACCCCATTCTCTGGCTATACTGGTTTGTACTGGGCAGAGAGGATGATCCCAGCACTGGGAACACTGGTGTCCCAACACACATTTTGCTGAGCAAGGAGCAATAACGGGGAATCCCAGGAAAATTCCCTGAAGATGCAAAGGGAGGATGAACTGAGCAGAAGTGGCTGCACCTCATTGAGGCCTCTCAGGACTTCAAGGGCTTAAAAAACATGGAAAAAGTGACTTTTCCATGGGCAGAGAGGGAAAAAACAAGGGGAGTTGGATTTAGACTGAAAGATGGAAGATTTAAGTTGGATTTTGGGAAGGAATTCCTCCCTGGGAGGGTGGGGAGGGGCTGGGGTGGATTTCCCAGGGAGGCTGTGGCTGCCCCTGGATCCCTGGCAGTGCCCAAGGCCAGGTTGGACACTGGGGCTGGGAGCAGCCTGGGACAGTGGGAGGTGTCCCTGCCCATGGCAGGGGTGGCACTGGGTGGGATTTAAGGTCCCTCCCAACCCAAACCAGGCTGGTTCTCATGATTTGTAACCCTGAGGAGCTGCAGAGTCCCAAGGAATTGGTGACATCCCAGCACTGATTTCCAGCCCCAAAGCTGGACAAGCCCTTGTGGAGAACAATTCCAGCTGTCCCAGGAAAAGCTTTCCATGCCACTTTCCCCTCATCTTGGCTCCAAGATCAATATTTGGAATTCTTCCTCCCATTTCCCAGGTCAGCATCAGGTGTTCCCCCAGAAGCACTACGTTACTGCATCCAGAAAAGCAGAGGGAAAGAATTTGGAATTCCTGGTTATTTGTCCTGTGCAGTTATTCTGGGAACAGCTCCCTGGGAAGTCAGAGCACTGTGGGATGTCAAAGAGAAAAGGAACTCCATTGTCATGGAAAGCACACCCAGGGAGGAAGGGATTGAGGGATCTGTGGTGTTCATGTGGAAAAGTCTCATCCCAGTCCCTGCCCATCCATCCCAGATCTGTGGCAAACCCAGGGTGTCCCCATTTCCCAGAGATAAATGGGAAGGCAGGAAATGCTGCACAGATATTTGGGAGTAGCAATAGGGAAAATAAATGGTCCTGTGTTTTGTGGGAGGATTGAGGGGGAGTTCTGGAGGGTGATCCATGACCTGGCAGATTCCCAGCTCTGATTCCCACTTATCTGGAGCCTCCTGACTCCCATCAACTCCAGGCACCAGGGAATTGATGGTGGCAAAGGAAGAAGGAAGATGGGAATGTGCTCATTCCCAGATTTTACAGCTGGTACAGGAACACGGGAGCAAATCCTTCCTTCCTAGGTTTTACAGCTGGTACCAGGGCATGGGAACAAATCCTTCCTTGGAACATCACGTTCCCAAAATTAAGGACTAAAATTAAGAAAAAAGAAAAAAACATGGAGAAGCAGCTAAAAACCTCTAATTCCTGCAGGAGGGAACTGCCCAAAAGGAGGGAGCAGGGATCAGGAAGGGATTAATGGGAGCATTTCCAGTCAAGCTTTCCCAGTTCTCAAGGGAGCTTTTACACCTCCAGGGAAATTGTTTTAAAATATCAGCTCCAGAGAGGAAATAGCTTTGGGAAGGCAAAAGTCTTGGAGAAAATAATGGAGAATCATCCAGCTCCTTACCCACGGCTCATCCAGCCACATCCAAGGGCTGGAAAAGGAGGAGAGAGGCGGAGAGAGGAATTCTGCATATAAATATATCCAAGATTTTGTGGGGAAAATAGAGAGAGGAAACAAAACAGACCAGGAAATTTCATCCTTGTGCCTTTTATACCTGGAGCAAACCCCTTTTCCTGGGAGAGGGAAGAACGGATTCAAACATTCCCAGGAACACTCGGGATATTCCTTCAGGGAATGTCTTTTCAGGAAAACAAATCCTGACAAGATCTTTGTGCCAGGCAGAGCCAGTCCGAACATCCCTCGTGGAAGGAAAAACCTTTTCCTGATGCAGTTTTGTTCCTCTAGGGCTTTTTCCATCCAGGAACTCCCTTCCTTTTGCCTTCCCATGGGATTCCATGAAAGAAAAATCAGGGATTTTGAATAATAAAAGGAATTCCGTGTCAGCCATCAGAGGAGCCAAAGGCTGGACAATACAGGGAAGCATTAAAGGAAAGTGTAAAAAAAGGGCAGATTTCCATGGGATGCTGGGAAGGAATTCTTCCCTGGGATGGGAAGGGTTATTCCAATGGTGCCCCTGGATCCCTGGCAGTGCCCAAGGCCAGGCCTGGGACAGTGGGAGGTGTCCCTGCCCATGGCAGGGGTGCCACTGGAGGGGCTTTGAGGTTCCTTTCAACCAAACCATTCCACAATTCCATGAAAAAGTCCTGAAGGCTGGAATGGGAGAGGGAATAGCTGTCAAGGGCTGGATCCTGGCAGGAGAGAGGCCAGGACTGACCTGAGCCAGGTCCTGGATGTTGTCCCAGCCTGGTTACTGGGGAAACTGAGGCAATCTGAGGGATCCTTTTCCATCTTTTCTCAATGTCCTTTCCCTGTTTGCCAGGGCCCGATCCAGCAGGGCTTGAGCAGAGCCTTGTGAGCCCAGGGGGGCTGGGGCTGATCCTGACTCCCCTCCAGGCTGGATGAACTGGGAATGGGAATCTCCTGCTGCTGTTCCAGGTGCCATCCCAGGCTGGAAAAGGTCACCGAGTCCAACCTTGGACCAAATCCCACCACTCCCACTAAAAACTCATCCCTGCTTTTAACCTGGGCCCCCAACCCTGGATCCACGGGATGGGAGCCAGGAATCCCCAAATTTCTCAGGAACTGCAGGGGAGCTCTTGCCAGAGGCACCTGGGAGGGTCAAAGGTCCTGGAACCAGTCAGGCTGGAGAAGCCCTCAGAGCCCACACCAGCTGCAATCCCGGTCCAGGAAGAGCCTGTACAGGAAATTTTGGCCAGATACAGACCCGGAAAACTCCCTGGTTGTGCCAGCTCAGTCCCTTCTCTCCTCCCTGGACAGCTCCAGTGGCATTCCCAGGCTTCTCACCCCTGGAAAAACAGCCTGAAACTGCCCTGAAATCCAAGAAAAGCTCAAATTTCCTCCACTGGCAGCAGGAGCAGAATCCAGCCTGAAACATTCCAAGTTTCCTAGTGTTGTTTGGGGTCTTTTTTTTATAAAAATCAATGTCATTTACAATTATATAACTGCAAAAAAGCAGCTGAAAATCTTCGGGATGGAGCTTCTATTTTATCCAACCTTTTCTCCATTAATCTTCCCACACAACTGCTGTCACCATTAGGCTGCCAAAGGAAAATTCTTTGGATCCTTTTGGTTTGGCAGCTCTGCAGGTTGCACTTACCTGCCTCTGCTTCCAGCCTGTCCCACTTCCCTGGATCCCTGGGGATGCTCCCAGTGGGAGCAGTGGGACAGACCTTCAGCACCCACCCTGAGGCCTCCAGTCCTGGAAATCCACAGGAAGGAAGTGAAAATTCCCTCATTGTCCTGCAGCAGCCGCTGGTGAGTGGAGAGTTCACAGCCACCTGGGATTTCCACTCTGGGAATTGCCTGAATAAGCCCGTGCTGGAATGGCTGGAATTGCTGGCAGCATTCCCACAGAATCTGCAAGGAACTGGAGCAGCTTTGGGGCTGTCAGATTTGATCCTTTGAAGGAATTTTTGACAGGAATTGAAGCTTTTTTTGATGAAGATGGGGGAGGTTTTGCTGTGTGCAGAAAAGGGGCCCCTTCCCTTGGGAAGGAGCACTGAATTCTCCCGCATTTCTGCAAAGTCTGGGCCTCTCCCAAGCCTTCAGAGGGAGCAGGGTGAGGTCAGAGCTGTTTGTGCTTCCAGCCCCATCCCTCAGGTGCTCCGGGGATTTTTACAATAATTGCATTTATTGATTTCCTCCAAGGTGACCCCTGTGCTCAGCTGGAGCCTCCGGAGCGGGAGCAGGGATGAGCCAGAATGGGAACGTGGCACAGGGACCTTTGCAAACCTTGGGGACCCCTCCTGTCCCCAAAGCCCCCAGCTCCAGGTGACCTCCCTGCTGTCACCTCTGGAATCACCTCCATCCCTGCTTCTACATCCCTGGCAGTGTCCCAGGCCAGGCTGGATGGGCTTGGAGCACCCTGGGACAGTGGGAGCTGTCCCGGGGTCAGAACAAGTTGGGGTTCGGGTCCCTCCCAACCCAAACCATTCCAGGATTCCCCACACGGAGCCAAAAAATGGGAATTTTTGCAGCAGCAAATTCCCCTGCAGTTCCTGTGCCACAAATCTCGGGAACAAATGGATTTGGGAATGGGGAGGTTTCAGTGGCAGCTCCAGGGCCTGCTCCAGGGCTCTTCAGTCCCGAAAATTCCAGCCCAAACCTCCATGGGGAGACTCCAGACTGGCCCAGGAGTTCCATATCTGTTTTCCAGCAGATTCAGGGAATAAGGGAACTTCCAAACATGGTCTTGGTGCTGTGGGATCAGAGGCTGGTGTGGAGGTGACCCTTCCCCTTTTATCCTCCAGGATTTGAAACCTCATTTTCCCACTTCCTTCCTATGCTGCCATAAAAACCAGGGATGGGGCAGCCTCTTGGATTTGAAACCCTTCCAGGTTTGAGGAGAAAGGGCTTTCCCCCATTTTCCCATCTGGCTGCCAGGAGAGCCTTCAAACTCCTTGGAAACATAAGGAATAAATCTTGACTTAAGGAATTGCTCCCTTAACTTGGTTTGGAAGTCAAACTCCCTGGGAGAGAGAGAATTTTCCACACTCTCCAGCACACAAACACAGAGCAGTTTTTCTCTGGATTTGCCAGGTCCAGTGAATTTAAAGGAAGGGAGGAATTGGCAGGGAGTTGTCTCCAGGCAAAGGAGGGGATATGGAATATTCAGCAGGACCTTCCCAGGTGTCCCAGGGTGACCCATGGGCTCCTGTGCTGGGCCCTGTGCTCTGGGAAGCTCCAGGCTTCCCTTTTCCAGGTGCTTTTCCTGCTGGGAATGTGAGTTTTGAGGGCAGGGGAGGTGCAGAGGAGCCTCCAGCCCACTCCAGCCTTATTCCCACGGGGTATCCATGATTATCCCCCCAAGACAGGGAGGCTGGGAACTCCCTCCCAGTTTCCCACTGTCACATCCCACTGTCAGATCCAGAGGTGATGCCCACTCCTAAATAAAGGTGTAGGTCCAGTCTAGTCCTAAATGCAGGTGCAGGACATGCCTAAATCCCAAAGGAAGGTGTAGGTGATGCCTAATCCCCAAGAAAACCTGTAGGTGATGTCTAATCCTGAATGAAGGTGATGCCCAATCCCACATAAAGGTGTAGGAGGTGCCCAATCCCACATGGATCAGCTCCCATCCAGATCTCAGGGCCAAAGCCCTGAACGAGACAGCAAAATGAGCTCAGGAGGTTTTTCCTTCCTGAGATTCCTTTTTAATTAAAGCAAGACATCTTGAGTGGTGCCACACATGGAGCAGGAAAAGCCTTGGAGCAGGAAAAGCCTTGGAGCACGGCTGAACTCCCAAGGGAAGCAGGAGCAGCATCGCTGCTGCTCCCTCCCTGCAGCCCCTCAGCAGCCAAACCAGGGGCTCCCCCAGCCAGGAGCTCCCAGCGAATTCCAGCCCTTCAGGAACTGGGAAAAAAGGAAAAGGAAAACAATCAGGAACAGAGAAGCGCCAAGGCTCTGAAGTTCAGAGGTTTGGGGAAAAATTGGAATGATCATCTGTGTGTCTGAGAGCCAGAAGAGATAACCTTCAATATTCAATAATCAATATTCAATATACAATATTCAATATTCAACATTCAACATTCAACGTTCAAATCTTCTTTGTCCTCCTGAAGAGATGGACTCATTTCCCAGCCCCTGGCTGTGTCCCACAGCTCTCCCTTCCCTGCACATTCAAGGCTCCCTTAAAGCTGTTCTTCTCCCTTTTCCCCTTGGGCTGCCTGGATCCAGGATAATTCCAGCAGGGCCAGGGAAGGGGAGAGGTGCCCCAAAAGCTCAGGGATTGGGCACCCAGCACCTCACCTGGCTGTGTCCCTTCACTGTCACAAGGGATGGAGGGACAGGACACAGGGAATGGCTCCCACTGCCAGGGGGCAGGGATAGATGGGATATTGGGAAGGAATTCCTCCCTGGGATGGTGGGGAGGGGCTGGGATGGAATTCCCAGAGCAGCTGTGGCTGCCCCTGGATCCCTGGCAGTGCCCAAGGCCAAGCTGGATGCAGCTTGGAGCCACCTGGGACAGTGGGAGGCGTCCCTGCCCATGGCAGGGGTGGCTCTGGATGGGATTTAAGGTCCACCCAACCCAAACCATTCCATGAGTATTTTTAGCCCCTGGACAGAGTTTGAGCCCTCCCAGGGATGGGGTGGGAGGCTCCTGGCCAGCCCCAGGGCCACCAAAACCCACAGAGAGCACTGGAGCAGGAGCTGGACTGTGCCCAATTCCAGGGAATTGGCATTCCTGATGGCAGCAAAGGAATTTGATATGAAGAGGCCACAAGAACGTGGCTGCTTAATTTGCTCCAAAGAATTCCTGTTCAAATCCATCCTTCCCAAATCCAGAGGCGTTTTCATTTGTTTCATTTCCTCCCCTCTTCTCTTCGGCAGTGAAATGGAAAATGGGGGGAAAAACGAGATAATTGGGAGGATGCCAGCTGCGATTTTAAAATAGATCCAAATCCTTCCTCTTCCCTACCTGCAGAAGGAAAAAAGGAGATATTTAAATATCTATCTCTCTAAACACATTTATTTATGGATTAGCTTTTTATTCCTTCAAGAAAGCCCAGGAATAATGGCTCTGCCAGGAAATGCCAATTAAAGCAGACCCCACTAATTAAAGGCCATGTGACAGCCCTGTCATGTGTGGCGTGGAACAAGACCTTAAATCCACAGCTGATTCCCAAATTAAGCCCCTGGATCAGCCCGTCCAAAAAGTGGGATTAAGGAGGATGAAATCCTTTGGGATGTGCAGCCCAGCCAGGACCTGGCTCCTCCTGAAATCTTCCCAATTAATCCTTCTGTGCAACCCTGGAAAATCCCACCCCATTGGCCTTTCCCACGCTGGGATTCCCAGGGTAATTCCCAAAGGAGCAGCAATCTCGGCTCACTTGGGCATTTCTTTGATCTGTCCCAAGTTTTTTCCTTTAAACACACACAAGGCCCTGGAAATGAGATATCCAAAGTTTCCCTATTTTTTGTTTGTTTCTTTGTTTGTTTGTTTGTTTTTTGGAGCAGAATTGTGAAATCCAACGTTTTTACTCCTCCTGTGCAGCCGGGGTGAAGCAGCAGATCCACAAATCCTGGCATTATTTATGTGTTCCCAATATTTTGGTGTGGATGGAGTATTTTACCTCCCTGCATTCAAAACAAACAGCCCCAAACCACTGCAGCCCCCAAAACTCCCTCAGTTCCTTGGGAGAATTCCCCAGCTGGAAGCCCAAGCATTTCTTTATTTTATTTGCATGGAAAATAAAACAACCCAGTAAAAACATCCCAAAAGAACCCCCTTTGGATGTTTTTGGGGGTTCCCCAAAGCTCTGCTGCCCTGGGGTGGCTCTGGGTGGGGTTGTCACATCAGGGCTGGAATTAGGGCCGAGTGGTGGCTTCCATGGAAACCCCAATTTCCAGGTGTTCCGTGGCTCTCTGCTTCCAGCAGGAATTGTTGCTGAGGGCTTGGGCAGAGCAGGGAATCTTTCCGGAAGGTTTGGGGGTTGCAGAAAACATTTTTGGCTCATTCTGCCCCAACCCCCTGGGCTGTGGGGTCACACCTGTCCCCAGGGGCTGTGGGGTCACACCTGTCCCTAGGGGGCTGTGGGGTCACACCTGTCCCCAGGGGCTGTGGGGTCACACCTGTCCTTAGGGGGCTGTGGGGTCACACCTGTCCCCAGGGGCTGTGGGGTCACACCTGTCCCTAGGGGGCTGTGGGGTCACACCTGTCCCCAGGGGCTGTGGGGTCACACCTGTCC
>VZTR01003495.1:33024-44855 GCA_013400775.1 Chaetops frenatus
AGACTGGATGTGGCACTTGGTGCCATGATCTGGTTGAGGTGTCAGGGCATGGGTTGGACTTGATGATCTTGAAGGTCACTTGCAACTTGGACATTCTGTGAATTCTGTGAATTCCTGGAATAAAACAAATTCCAGGCAAACTTCCTCCCCAAACCCCTGGAGCCTGAAATTTTTTCAATAATAGAGTTGGAATGTAAATTAGGAACTGGAGCAGTTTCCAAACCTGGGAGCACACTGCCGCCATCCCAATTTTCCTCTGCTTTATTAAATCAGGAGGCATGGCCCATTATAATCCAATTAACTGTGATTCCCAAGCAGGAATTCCTGGCTTCATGGTTGGAGAAAAGTTGGGTAAAATGACTGGAAAAGACTTCAGACTTCCATGATTTGGGATTTTTTCCTTTTTCCCTTTAAAAACCCTTCAGCAGCCGGAAGCAGGGAAAGCCCAGGCAGGGAATTTACTCCTGGTTTTGTAATAAATTTATGGAATGATCCAGAGAGGCTCTTTGTGGGCAGGGAGATCCTGCTGAGCTCACAGCACATGTTCCTGACAGGAATAATCCCATCTTTTTCTTGGAATTCATGGCTCAGTGCTCCCAGCACTCCAGTGGAAGGGAGGGACAGAAGGATCAGCAATTTGTCCATGGAATTCTGTTCCTTCAGCTCCAGTCAAACCTGGCACAGCTTGGAGGGATCTGGGGGGGTTGCAGGGAGGTGGAGAAATGGGATCATGGAATGGTTTGGGTTGGGAAGGACCTTAAAGGACCCTAAATCCCACCCAGTGCCACCCCTGCCATGGCAGGGACACCTCCCACTGTCCCAGGGAGCTCCAACTCTATCCAGCCTGGCCTGGGACACTTCCAGAGAAACAGGGACAGCCACAGCTTCTCTGGGAATTCCAGCCCAGGGCCTTCCCACCCTCCCAGGGAAAATTCCATCTCTCTCAGACCTTCTTGCTTTGCTCAATTTTGTAGCAATTCTCAAATGCCTCAAAGTCGTAGAAAACAGACAGGAAACAGCCTGGGAGATTCCCTGGGATACACCAGCATAACATTCCCACAGGGATGTAACTTTATAACAAATATTTTGGAAAAGCAATGGATTCTCTGAGGGTGAAAGTGATCTTGATCTTCCCCCTCTGGTTCCTTCCTTCAGTGCCTGGGATCAGGGATGGGAAGGTTGGGATCAGCTCTCTGTGCTGGAACAGCAGCTCCCAGCATTCCAGTTCAGCTTTCTAGCTCCTTCCCTGCTCCATCAGCACCTCCTGCTCTCCAAACTCAGCTGCATGCCAGAATTTCTTCTTCAGGGAGTGTTGGAGCAGAAGTTACTGCCCTGCCCGAGTCATTCCCTGGGAAACAATCCTGAAATCCTGACTGAAGGTGGCAGATCCCAGCTCTGTCCCACAATCCCAGCTTCCCACACCATCCTGAGCACTTCGGGATATCTGAGCCATCAATCCCTGTATTCCTGGTGATTCCTGCAGCCACACCTTCCCCTCTGGAGCCTCCTCCAGGTCCTGTGTGATTTGTGGCCCCGGGGCTCCGTCTTGATCCTGCTCCCTGTGTTTTATTAACAGCCAGCATATTGCAGTGAGGATCCAGCCAGGGATCCTCCCAAGCTCCCTGTTTTCCTCTGGAAAGTCCATTTGCCTTTTACCCCCACAAACTTGGCCCCCTTTTCTGTATCTCTGTGTGGAGTGAAGCTTTCATCCCTCTCAGCCCTTCCCTCCCTCCAGCTTCCTCCTGGAGGCTGGAATCATCCATGGTCCCTCCCTGCTCCCTCTGCCCTCTGTGCCAGATTTGGGGACACAGCTGTCCCCCCCCAGTGCCCAGGGGAGCTGGGGCTGTAGGAGCCCTGTCAGGGTGGTGCTCTCTGCTCTCTCCTTCAACAGTAAAACCCAATTCCCAGGCAGTAAAGCAGGACCTTCCTGACACCAGTCCTGTTTTCCTGACCCTGCAGGGCCGAGGTTTCCCTGTGGCTTCTGTGCCACAACAGGAGTGAGGAGAGGGATGGGGCTGGTGGATGCTGCTGGCAGGGATGGGTTTTTCTTGTGCTTGGGATTCCCAGCTGCTCCCAGCTCTACGTGTGCCCGTTGGGATTTGATAGTTGTTGTAGGTCCCTTGCACCTGAAATTCCATTTCTCTTTCTTTCTCTCTTTCTCCTTCCCCTTCCCCTTCCCCAGAATCTCCTCTGCCTCGGATTTTTCCAAGCACTGGACATTTCCCATCCCTTTCCTGCTCATGCCCATTAATCTGGCTTTGCTTTTTTTGTGCCAAATTCATTGTGTTAAAATCATTCCAATGGATCCAAGGCCCTTGGATTGGGGAGCCATTGGGGGCAGGTGGAAATAAAGCTCCTGCCTGGGAGATTCCCTGAATTCCTCAGTGTCCTGTGGCAGCTGCAGGATGCAGCTCAGCTCCTGGTGTTTCCCTGTTTGGGGGATTTCTGGCTGTGGGATGAGCAGGGGTTTGGAAACCTCGTGTTTGTGTACTCACATCGATATTCCTGTTTTTCCAGGGGCCTTTCCCTCATGGAGTCAGTGTTCAGCTTTCACTTGGCACAGGAGGGAATTTCTGCTCACCAGAATTTGAGCTCCCCAAATGAAACCATCATTAGCAGTTAACTGGTGATAAGGGGAAATTCCAGGTCCCTTTTCCCTGCCACATCTCCCCTTCCCAAGGCTGGGGAGGTTTTCTTTGGAATGATTCCTGGATTTGGGATCTGCCACATCCTGCAGAGAATAATCCAATGTGGGAGGGAGATGCCTCGACATCAGGGGCAGCTTTTGGGGCTTTCCACAGGCTGGGAATTGGTGTGGGATCAGCTCCCTGTGGAATCAGCTCACTGTGGGTTCAACTCCTTGTGGAATTACCTGCGTGCCTCAGGAGAGGGGGATGTGACACCCATGGGTTCAGCAGCCCCAAATCCTGAGGATTGGCTGAAGTTTGATAAAAAATATCATTTTGAGATAGTTGAAGATTTTTTAGCTGTTTGTGTTTTGTCTCTGGTCTGGGCACTGCTTCAGATGAAATTTCCAAGCTTTCCTTGATGGTTTTAAGGATTAGGAATTAAGATTAAGAGGAGATCAGAGATTTTCACATGTCCTCAGTGCTGGCTTCAAACATCCAGCCCTGGGGGACCCCAGAGCCCAGGGGGGAATGAAATCCTGGGAAAATCTTGTGATGGCCCCACCTCAAATCCTGGTTCAGTTTTGAGCTCTTCTAAACAAGAAGGACCTGGAGGGAGTGGAGCATGTCCAGGGAAGGGAATGGAGCTGGGAAGGGGCTGGAGAATTCCTGAGGGGGCTGGGAAAGGGGCTCAGCCTGGAGCAAAGGAGGCTCAGGAGGGACCTTCTGGCTCTGCACAACTCCCTGCCAGGAGGGGCAGTGAGGGAGGGTCGGGCTCTGCTCCCAGGGAACAGGGACAGGAGGAGAGGGAACGGCCTCAGGCTGGGCCAGGGCAGGCTCAGGGTGGCATCAGCAGGAATTTCCCCATGGAAAAGGTGGTCAGGCTTTGGAAATGACTGCCCAGGGAGGTTTGGAGCGTCCAGAGAAGACCTGGATGTGGCACTCAGGGCTCTGGGCTGGGGGCAAGGTGGGAATTTGGCACAGCTTGATCTCAATGGTCCTGGAGGGATTTTCCAACCTCAGAGATCCTGGGATTCCGAACTGGGAAATGGAGTTAGTAGGAAAGGGAAGCCGTGTGGGTTTGAAGAGCTTGGACACTTCCAGGGTGCTCCAGGGGCAGCCACAGCTTCTCTGGGCACCCTGTGCCAGGGCCTGCCCACCCTGACAGCCAGGAATTTCTTCCCAATGTCCCACCCATCCCTGCCCTCTGGCAGTGGGAAGCCATTCCCTGTGTCCTGTCCCTCCATCCCTTGTTCCCAGTCCCTCTCCAGCTCTCCTGGAGCCCCTTTAGGCCCTGGAATGGGCTGAGCTCTCCCTGGAGCTTCTCCTCTCCAGGTGAGCACCCCCAGCTCTCCCAGTTTGGCTCCAGCCCCTGTGGTTCTCTGTTATCCCAGGCACAGGAGCCTGAGCCACTTCCCATGGAAAATCCTGCAGTTTATTTTGCTTTCTCTCGACTTTCTGAAGTGTCTTTGCTCCTTTGGCCTCTGTTCCCTCCCTGCCTTGTGAAAGGGGAGCTCCAGTGGGGATGAAGGGGACACCAAGCCCTCAGTGCTGACCCTGGGAGCTCCCTGTGTCCACACAGGTGATTAAAGGGACAGGGGATTTTTGGGATTTCAAAGGCCAGTGCTGATTGGGGTGGCAGTGCCGTGGCTGAGGCCTCACCTCTCATTTTGCCATCTGAGGGGTCAGAGTCTGCTGTCACCTCCCTGCTGGATGGACTCACCAGAGAGCTTTGGCTCCTCAGGGAACAAGGGCTGAGCCAGAGGGGCCGAGTGCCTCACACGGAGGTTTCCCAGCAACTAAACAGCAGCAGGGGAAATCCAGAGGAAGCCCTTGATGTCTGACAGCCTGTGTGGTTCAGAAGTCGTTGGGAGCTATCAGTGCTCGTTAGTGTTGGTGACATTTGATTTTCATCCTCATTTCTCTGGGCTGGCAAAGGCAATTCCCTTTTGATGGGAGAATCCAGGCCCCCCTCTGCCTGTGGGAATCCCAGTGGAGCAGGGACAGGATCCAGCCCTGCTGGGGCACACGGCTGGGCTTACACCCAGGGCTCATCGGCTAATTCCTATTTCCTCACATTTTAAATCAAAAAAGCAGCAGAGGAATGATGGGAGGAGCAGAGCTGCTGCTGCTGAGGCTGAACCTCCTGGGTGAGGCTGTGCTGCTGCTTTGGGAGAATCTGGGATGAGCCATGGGGTGCTTCCTGCTCTGCCTCTGGAGTAAATTGTTTGGAATTTCCTCTGGGTGTCCTTGCTGCAGGAACTGGTGCAGTTTTAGTGCTTTCAGGTGGTTTTTTCAGCGTTGCAGCAGCAGCAGCAGCGTGGGAAGCCCTGAGGGAGGGCTTTGGGCTGTCGTTGCTCTGCAGGGTTTGGGGGGCTGGAGGCTGCAGGACCTGGCTTAAAGTGGGGCAAACCCAGCTAAAACTTCACAGGAACAAATCCTGTCAAAGCCAGCCCTGGAGAGAGGATCCAGGAACTTGGAAAACCAAATTGTTCAGGCTGTGATGGAGCAGAAGAAGGGTTTTGTGGACTTCAGTGCTGGTCAGCAAAGCTTGGGAGTCTGTTGGGGTGGAGCAGGGGAAGGGATCCCACAAAGGCCTCAGCCCTGGTTGGGGTGACCAGGTGGGGATTTGCCGATGGGATTTTTGTTATCTCTGCCTGGATCTGCTGTTGGCCCTTGGGATGGAGGAGCTGGTCTTGGGCTCCTCCTGTGTGTGAGCCTGGCTCAAAGTCCCACTGCTCAAGGATGGGGTGACAGCAGGGACAGAGCAGGTGGAAAACTGTTCCCAGGGCTTTCCCAAGGTTGGGCTTGGCTGTTGCTTAGGTGGGGTTTGGATGGGGTTTGGGGTTTGGGTGGGGTTTGGATGTGTTCTTTGGATGGTTTCTGTCTCCTAGCCCTCCCTGGCCATGGCAGGGAGACTTTAGGACAGGCTGTATTCCCCCTGCCTGCGACAGAGCAGGGACTGGGCGAGAGAATTTGCAAAGAGAAATAAAACTACAGAACCAGTAAGGCTGGAAAAGATTTCAAAGATCAAGCGCAGCCTTCATCCAGTTCCTCAGATTTCTGGCATGGCTTTGCTCCAAAGGAGCAGTTGGGACCAGTGAATCCCAGTCCCACATCGGGATGACCTTGCCCATGTTCATTTTTCCTCTTCCTGCTTTCCCTTTTCCCTCCCTGCTGGGCTCAGCTCCTGAGTCTCCATCTCCCCGTGAGCACAACTGGGAAACAGCTGAAAATCCATCAAGTCCTGATGGATTTGGAGGAGGGAATATCCAATCTGTGAGGGAAAAGGGCTTTTTTTTCATTGCTGGAGGTATTTTTTGCTCCAGTTTAATGGGATTAGTGCTGGAGGTTTGGGGCCAGCTGTTCCCTCGGCAGACAGGCAGGAAAACATTCCAGCATTCCACTCCTGCTGCTTTCATCTTGTAATGAGCTTGTCAGCAATTAGCAGCTCTTGGAACGGGCAGGGAGTGACAACACCGTGAGCTCAGCTCCCAAAACCTGCATTTTTAATAGCTCCTGGGTGGAAAAGGGGCTGGAATGTGGGTGGCTCCAGGACTGATGTGCAGGAAGCACCAGTGCTCTGCCTCGTGGCATTTCCTTGGCGTTTGTGGATGGTTTGGCTGAGTTTGGGTTTATCATACACAGATATCCTTGGGGGATTTATAGGGATATCATCAGGGGATTCATAGGGATATCCTTGGGGGATTTATAGGGATATCATCTGGGGAGTTTGTAAAGTTTTTAACATTGCTAGGCTGGAATTTTCACTTCTCACAGGCAGGAGGGGAGTTCACTGAAGATCTTAGGTCTGTAAAGTCTTTTTCCAACCCACACCTAAGGAAGCATGGATGGCACAGCCAGTCCTGGGAGAATGGGATGTGCAGGGAATTTCTGCAGGGCTGGCAGAGGTGGGGATATTTTTTGGGCAAAAAGGAGGGGTTTTGCTTGTCCATGTTGTTGGTTTAGAGCCTGGATTTTCCCCAGTTCTTTCCAGGTGGAAATAAATCCGAGATAGGTTTAAAAGTTGGAAACCCCTGAACAGATGTGGGGAAAGGCTTACCTGACATCTTGGAGTTCATGCTGATTTTCAACCCTCGAGAAGACTTGCAGTGCATTTTTGTTGTTATTTTTGAAGTCATCAGGCAGAGGAGATTCCTGAGCTTTTCCCTGCAGTTCTCCTCAGGAGCCATTCCAGAGCTAAGGCTCTGCCCTGGTGTTTGTAGCTGAATGATTAAAGCTGAGCTGAAGGTCAGGACTTGGACTGGGAGGAGCCTCTGAGGGAGTTGTTTCTCCAAGCTTTGGATGTGGAGGTGTCCACGCAGGTCTGGGAGCTGCTCATGGTCCTCCCAACCCTTCCCATGGGATTTGCTCTCCTGCCTGAGGCTGGGCAGGATTGGAACAATATTCTGGAATCATGGAATTGTTCAGGTTGGAAAAGCCCTCTGAGCCCATGGAAGCCAACCATCCCCAGCACTGCCAAGGCCACCCCGACCATGTCCCCAAGTGCCATATCCACATGGATTTCAAATCCCTGCCAGGATGGGGATTCCACCCTTGGGCAGCACTTTCAGGGAAGAAATTTTCCCAGATATCCACCCTAGACCCTGGATGGGGCTGTTTGCCCTGGCCCAGCCTGAGGCCGTTCCCTCTCCTCCTGTCCCTGTTCCCTGGGAGCAGAGCCTGAATTCCCACAGCTGCCCCTCCTGCCAGGGAGTTGTGCAGAGCCAGAAGGTCCCCCCTGAGCCTCCTTTGCTCCAGGTTGAGTCCCTTTCCCAGCTCCCTCAGCCTCTCCTGGAGCTCCAGCCCCTTCCCCAGCGCCGTTCCCTTCCCTGGGAAGCCACAAATGGTCCCATTCCTGGGGACACTTCCATGCCGTGTGGAGCAGCTCCGTGTGTGCCCTGCCAGGGTTTGGGGTGCTGGGGACAGGGATGGAGGGGACATCACTGCTCACACCTGGGGCTGGCCTGAGCTCACCCAGCTTTTCCTCGCTTCCCTCAGCACTCCAAGCACAAATCCTGCTGCAGATTCCTCAAGGTTTGAACCCCCAGCTCAGCCAAAACCTGAGGAAATTTGGGATGTGGTTCCAGGCTGAGCTGTTCCCCCCACCAGGAGCCTTTCTAAAAAGAGCCCCTTCCTTAAAAAACCAAAGGAAAATGGAGCTGGAGATGGGATCGTAGCTCTTGCCTAGAGTTTCTTTTGCTCCCTGCTCCTGTTGAGTTTCATCCATCTTCCCTTCCAAAGCCCATCCAACTGCTATGCCCAGAACACTCTGAGACAATTAATTCTTGGGAAGGCAAAAAAACCCCTAAAAATCAGTTGAAAAATTTTTCCTGTGGGAATGTTGTGAGGCAAGAATAAATCCAGGAATAAATGAGGCTGAGTTTTGCCAGCTGCTGGAATTTCTCCTCAATGACCGTGGCCCTCAGATGTGGCCACTGAGGCTCTGCAGGTGCCACTCCGTGGTGTCCAAGTTCTGCACTGTTATCCCTGGTTTTGGCAAGGAATTGCTGCTCCTTCCCTGCCTCCCTGGAAGTTAATGAACATTAAATGAGGCTGGCCTGGTGTTGGTAAAGAGCTCTGCCTGCAGAGGACTCGCTTCAGGCACTGCAACCCCGAGGTTTGCTCATGTCACATCCCAAAATCAGGGATTTGGACAGGGAAGCGTTGTCCAAGGGCTCTGCTCCTCTGGGCCTGCAGTGGGTGAGGGGAAACATTCCATGTCTGAGCCGTGCTGCATGGAAACTTTGGGATTTTGGCCCAAAATCTGTTTGGCAAGGACAGGCCGAGGCCTGGTGGGTTCATTTCCCATCCCAGAGGGGTTTTTATTCTAGAATGTGTATCCCTACCCCAGCCAAGGGAGGATTTCTCTGGAGGTAAAGCCTCAGCAGGAATCCTTCAATGGCTGCTGCCCCTTTTACCCCCAGTAACTCCCAGAGACTTCCCAGGGACATCCCAGGAAATGCCATCCCTGGCAAGCTGGAAGTTGTGGATCAGTATTTCCTTTTTCATGCCCTTCTCCCATTCCCTTCCTGCAATCCCTGCTGCTGTCCCAGTATCCTGGCATGCTCTGGGTTGGGAGCTCCAAGCCCCACCAACCTCCACTGCTCCCAGTTTGGGGTCTGGTGTGGTCCTGCCTGCTGCCTGGGGATACTGGGATGCTTCCTGCTGGGAATGGATCAGCAAACGTGAAAAGGTTTGGAAAGAATCCTAAAGCCCATTTAGACCTTGAGGTTTGGGGTCTGCAGGAGGGATCCCGAGCTGTGGAGTCTGCAGGAGCACCCCGAGCTGTGGGATTGCAGGAGGGACCCCAAACCATGGGGTCTGCAGGAGCACCCCGAGCTGTGGGATTGCAGGAGGGACCCCAAACCATGGGGTCTGCAGGAGCACCCTGAGCTGTGGGATTGCAGGAGGGACCCCAAACCATGGGGTCTGCAGGAGCACCCTGAGCTGTGGGGTCTCCCAGCACTGCTGCCGTCCCTGCTGCCCCCACCCCACAGTGCTGCCCAGTGACCAAACCCCACCTGGCCGTGGTTAATGTGTGACCCCCACCCCAGTGCCTGCTGAGTGGGAAATGGAATCCAGGCAATCCCAGGCGAGGCCGATGAATCCCAATTTCTACTCCTGATTCCTGAGCAGGGCCATTGTTTCTGCCCAGAGCAGAGGGGCCGGGCCTGACCTCCCCCAGCCCCAGCTCTGCTGTCCAGCCCCCCTGTCTGGGCTCTGGGGGTTTTTTCCTGACCTGGATTTTGGGGTGTGCTCATGCTGAGCCCCAGCTGTGATGGGATTTCTTTTTCCTGGGTTCCCAGAGTGATGGATGTGGCTGGCAGGTTTTGGGGTTTGCTGAAGCAGGAGTTGGTGCTGGGGGTTCAGGGAATCGCTGCTGTTCAATGTGACACGAGCCAGGCACTGCCTCAAATCCCTTCCCAAAAGCTCCCCAGAATCCCAGAATTAACCAGCTTGGAAAAGCCCTTGGAGACCGGGGAGTGCAGCCCCTGACCTGGCACACCCCTGTCCCCAAGTGCCCCCTCCAGGCTTGGCTGAGCCCCCAGTGCCGGTGCCCCCCCGTTCCTCTGCTTTCCCTGCCCTGCACTCCCGGCACTGCCAGGCTCTCTCTTGGGTTTCCAGGCTGTGGAAGGGGACAGGGAAGGGACAAAGCAGGCGTCACCTGTGCTGCCCAAGGAGTCATTTCCGAGGTGCCAGATGCTGTCAGAGCTCTGTGCCGTTCATTCAGCCTGGGCTCCCGGGAGTCACACAATTCCTGCCTGGAGCAGAGGCCCCGGCCCAGCCCCGGCCCTGCCAGGCACGGGGAGCACCAGCAAGGAGCTGCGGCCTCCGCCTTCCCTCAGGATCCTTGGGGCTTTGCTGCCTCCCTGCCGAAGCCCCGCGGGGCTGCCCTGGCCCTGGCTCAGCGGGAGGGAGTTGTGCCACTCCTCCCTCACTGGATCTCTGCTTCCTCCCTGGCAGAGTGCGAAAAATCCCCCCCAGGGCCGTCCTGGATCTCTGAGCTCTCCCAGGGCCGGGGCTTCTCTGGGAAAGCTGGGCCAGCCCCTCCCCACCCTCAGGAATTTTTAATCCAAGTTCTTACCGAGTTTCCCAAAAAAACCCCCACTCCTTTTTTCTCGGGTCACCATCTTGTATTTTGTCCAAACTATCAGAAAAAAAAGTGTGGAATTGGAGAAAAATCCTCTTTGGAGCCTTGGATTTCAAATGAGGGATTGCTGGGGCGCTCCCCAGGCTGCGGCCCTGACTGTGGAGCTGGAGATAAGCTTTGGAGGGAAAGCCCTGGAACTGGGAGGGTGAGGAATGGTTTTCCCTCTGTTTTCCCCTTGCTGATGTGCATTTCCAGGCGGGATGGCTGTCCCAGGGATTGCACAGGAACAGAGATGGAGCATGGATCCAATAAACTCAGCTCCAGGGTGGGAGAGGGAGGAGTTTGCCTTCCCTGGGATCCTTCTGTGGGATCAGAGATGTGTTGTGATGGGAGCAGGGTCACCCTGAAGGTCCCTCCCTGTCCCTCTCCTCTAAGGGAGGAGGAAAAAAATGGAAAATCCATGGAGAATCCCTGATTTTCAGTGCTGTTCTCAGCTTCATTGCTGGACCTCAGGGTTCTTGCTGTCCTGTAGGATCCAGAGCATTTTGTGGAGTAAGGAGGAAAATTCCTTTCCTCCAGCCAGTGATTCTCTGATGTATCCCGTGGTTTTCAGTCCAGCTGCCCAGGGTAGCAGCAACTCCCATGGGAAAATTCCCTCACCCCAGGCATTCCCAGCTCTCATTCTCTGCTCCCAGGGGAGGCTCTTCCTCTCCTGCTGTGTTTTGGTGGAGCTTTGATTTCTCCCTCCCCTCCCAAATCCATTTTTCTTGACTTCCTCATGGAAGAATCTGTCACCTTTCTTTCCTCCCCCACCTGTGTCAGGTGCTTTTCCAGCATCTCAGAGATCCCTGACTCCAGCACTGGGAATATTCCCTCTGCCCAGGGTGAGCTCAGGGTGAGCTCCCCCTCCATCCCAAAATCCAGTTTGTTCCCAGTTTACAGCTGCATCACCTTTGGGGTGACGGAGAGGGGACTTTGTGGATTTAATCCCACCTTTGTCTGCCTGGTGGGACATTTCCCACACACTGGGAATGAGCCGGGAATGCTCCCAGGATCCACCCCTGTGCCTGGAATTAACTCTTTTGGAGTTGGGTTTCACTGGGATGGGGTTTGGTTGGAATTACCTGTGGCTGTGCTGTGATTCCACATAAGAGCACAAGGAAAAATCCATGGAAAGTTCACTCTGAAAACTCTGCAGTGGCTGGGCTGGATTAAACATTATTGAACATTATTAAACATTATCCCTGGATTTTTAGTCAGCTTCTTTTCCTGCTGGAAAACCCAGTAAAGCATTCTGGAGTGCTTTCCCTGCCCTTCTCCCAGGAGGAGCAGCTCTTGGAGAGGCTGGGAATGCTGACATGTTCTCCTCCTGCCCTCATGGACTCCCAGCTCCTGCTCAGGAACTGCATTTCCCAATAGTTTCCCTGTTTTTAAACTGGGATTAAACACAGGGATGGCTCCACACTGACCTGGATAAAGGAGGAGCCCAGGGACACCCAGAAGCAGCCTCATTCCTTGTGGGAATTTTGCACAACCTGGTGACAACAACAGCATTATTATTATTATTATTATTATTATAAAAAACCAAACTCAGACTACCCATCTAAATA
>VZTR01003495.1:44904-55549 GCA_013400775.1 Chaetops frenatus
ATTATCATTATCATTATCATTATTATTATTCCATTTTCACCTCAGATTCTCTCCCCATCCACAGCCAATTCCATGCTTTATTATGATCCCAGTGTTTTAGTTTCTGCTGGGAGTGGAAAATGCTGAAAGGATTCTCAGAACCTCCTTAGATCCCATTAAAGACTCTCTGGAATTGGAGCTTTCTCCTTGTTCTGTGAAAATTCCAAGCTGAGTGTGGCCATGGCAGCCCTGTGAGGGAAGGTTCACTCTGAGGTTAATGCACTTCATCCATCACTTGAAATTCCCTGTTTTTTTCTGGCTGAGGCACTGAGTTCATTCAGGCAGGAGCTCAGGAAAAAACAAGGGAGCAGCTCCTGAAAGCCCTCCTGGGCCAGGGGGGGAATGCACATTTTAGGAGCATTTTGGCAAAAAATTGCCCAGAAAAAGTGGGATTTTTCGTGAAAATCCTGGCTGTTCATCCTGGAATGGGATTGGAAGTACCTTGGGGGAGATCAGTGCCTGTGCTGAGCCCATCCTGCCCATCCTTAACTCCCCCATTCCAGGGAATGTCAGGAGCTCTGTCACTTCTCATTTTCCAGCTGTTCCCAGCTCAGTTTTGGCTTTTGGGATGTTGGAGCTTTTCCTTGTTCTTTGGCACCATCCAGCTCTGCCCTGAGCCATGATCCCATTCCCTTTCCCAGCTCTGTCCTGAGCCATGATCCCATTCCTGTTCCCACCCTGCAGCAGGACCTTGGAGCAGCCACAAGTCCTGAGTCCTTTCACCCCATCCAACCTTTTCCACCCTCTCCTTTTCCTTCAGGGAGGGCAGGGATGGATTTATTCCCTACAAACCATCCCTGCATGTGGGGGTGGTCACTCCTGGATTCTGGTCCAGGGTGGGATGCAATGAATGAGCAGCTTCCCAAATTTCCCTGGTGTGTGGGAACAGCTCTAGGCAGTGCTGAGTGCTGGGCTATTTTTAGCATCCATTGAGAAGGGATTTGGGATTAGAGCTTTTGTCCAGTGGCAGATGGGAATGGGAAGTTCTGAGCTACATCCGGAGCTGCGTGATCCCGGGATTCGCTGCACTGGTGGGGACAAAGTGACATCCCCAAGGTCGTGGAGGAGTCTGGGGCAGAGGATGAACAAGAATTTTGGGACTTTTAGGCTCCCATTGGATATTTCAGGGGGACACAAAAGGGGTTTTTGTCTGTGGGATCAAATTCCTCAGGGGAGATCCAGGGGAGACTCATCCAGCTCCTATCTCTGCTCCCTGGGACAGGGACAGGAGCCAGGGAATGGCTGGAACTGGGCCAGGGGGATTTGGGATGGAGATCAGGGGAAGGTTCTTCTCCCAGAGGGTGGAATGAGCACTGGAACAACTTCCCAGGGAATGGGCACATTGCCGAGGCTGCCAGAGCTCCGGGAGCCTTTGGACACTGCTCCAGGGATGCACAGACTGGGATTGCTGGGGGATCTTTGCAGGGCCGGGGGTTGCACTGGATGATCCAGTGGGCCCTTCCCAGCTCAGGATATGCCAGATTCTGTTCTTTCCTGGGACTGAGATTCTCCTCTTGGCCACTGCTCCAGGGGGGAGCTGCCCACAGGGAAAAAGTAAAAAGAAACAAAACTGGGGGGATTTTTTTGCCTGGTAGGAAAGACAGGATTGGAGTCTGGCTGTGAAGAGCTGAAATGAGTACCTGGAATTTGGCCAGGGAAACATCCTTGCCTTGAGGGGTTGGACTGGAAATCCCTGGAGAAGCCCCTGCCTGTGTGGGGACAGAGGGGACAGAGGAGGCCGCTCTGTCCCTGGGCTTGGGGCTCTTTTGGAGGTGTTTTATGGAAGCAGGGGGGAAAACAGGGAAAACTGCTCATCCCAGGCAGGAATCCCAGCAGCCCCAGAAGGATCCATTTATGCTTTGTCTGAGCAGGGTGAGAGGTCTCTGTGCTCAGCACTGGGGCAGCAGCTTGGAATGGGAATTTGGGAGCTTGAACTTGCAGTTACTCACAAGGCCTGCAAGGAAATCAGCTCCAGAGCCCTCTGGGAATCAGAACCATGGAATTCTTTGGGCTGGAAGGGACCTTAAAGCCACCCAGTGCCACCCCTGCCATGGGCAGGGACACCTCCCACTGTCCCAGGCTGCTCCCAGCCCCAGTGTCCAACCTGGCCTTGGGCACTGCCAGGGATCCAGGGGCAGCCACAGCTGCTCTGGGAATTCCATCCCAGCCCTTCCCCACCCTCCCAGGGAAGGTTTTTTCCTGATAAATAGGACTTGTGCTGATGTGGGACAGGCCTTGGGGCAGCCCCAGAAGCTGAGGACAGCAGCAGCAGCAGAGCTGTCCCAGATCTTGCCTCACTTCTTTGTCCTGAGCTCCAAGAGCAGTTTGAGATTTAACAGAGCTCTGAGCTGGGCTTTGCTGGCTCCCGGCAGGATTTTCCTGTTCCCGGGCACCTCTGCTTCCCAGAAAGGGCAATTCCTTGCACAGAATTCCCTGGACTTTGAAGCGAAAACAACCCGGGCAGTTTTTCCATGCTCGGTGTTGCTGCTGAGGCAATTCCATGGTTAGGATTTGCAGAAATCCCTTCCAAAGGAAATAGCCATGGATGCACCGGGATCCAGGGATGTTGTTGGGAATTAACTGGATTGTTCCCAGTTCCTGGGCAGGGCGTGGTTACACAGCAGGGAATCATTCCCAGTGCTCCCTAAAAAGGAGGCCACAGGAAAAGCTGAAGGAGCTGTGGATCGTTCCCTGGGAAGGAGCTGTGGCTCCGTCATTCCCTGGGAAGGGATTCAGGCACAGGCATTGGAGCATCCAGGGCATCAAAGGGAGCCCCAAATTCCGGCTACTTCCTCAGGGAAGGGCTGAACATCCCCCAGGGAATTCTGTGGGGGTTTTGTTGGTTTTTAAAAGTAAAATCTGCAAGATGTGCTCAAAGCCAAGTGCTGCTCCTGGGGCATTCCAGGGAGGGAATCTTGGGGCCACAGCTTTTCCTTGGAATTAGGGAAGAGCCTTAGACCCCAGAGCTAATTTGGGAGTTTTAACTTGGAGTCAATGCAGCTCTTCATTGAGGTTAATCAAGTTTATCCCAAGGTGCAGAAGGAAGGGAATTTTGTGTCCTTGCAGCATCTGTGGGACCTGGCAGCATTAACTGAGATTAATTGTTCTGGCTGATTAACCCACCTGTTAATGCTCCAGGAGCTTTATTAAACACTTGGAAACCTTCTCCAGGGGGATTTTCCATGTTTTTCTTCCTTCTAGTGATAGTTTTGGATTAAAGAGTTGGTTTTTATGGCCACCAAACCCCAGGAAGAGCCCCAAAGAACTCCCAGGCCAGGGGGGAAGGGGACGGAACCGAGCTGGTTCTTCATCATAAAAATGAACATTTTGATCCCATGGGTGCAGATTCTCTGGATTTATCTGAGGATTAAGATGACTTTTTAAACCTGCAGGTCCTCAAGCCCAAATCTGCTTTTCCCAGGATGAGCTGGATCAGGGAGAGCAGGATCAGGAAGCCAATAATGCCGAGGAGTTCCTGGGATCATCAGGGCTCGGAAACGTCCCGGAGTGATGGGAATGTGAAAGGGACAGAGAGGAGGAGCAGAGGGAAGGGGAGGTGACAGTGGCACCACCACAGGCTCTGCCTGGCACTGGGAGGTCCAGGAATTAAACTGGAATTTTAAATAAAACTCTGGGGACAGAAAGGCTTCAAAGGAAGGAACTTTTCTTAAATCTCTGAGGCTGGAGGCTCCCAGGGAGGAATTGCTTCCCATTCCTTCCCAATATCCCATCTCTCCCTGCCCTCTGGTAGTGGGATCCATTCCCTGTGTTCTGTCCCTCCATCCCTCATCCCAAGGCAGACTCTGCATCCACAGTGTCCTCCCCCCTCCAGCTTGGGCTGCTCAGAGCCGTCCCAGGAATGTCCCAGTGCTCTCCAGGGCAGGGAATTCCAGCAGCCAGAGCTGTTCCCACAGAACTGCCAGCACTCCCCGCTGGCCCGTTCCCGGGGTGGAGCATCCCCCTCCAGCCTCCCTCCAGATGCATGTGGAGCGCAGGGCAGGAGCTGGGAGAGGTGTCCCGGGATCCCAGTAGGGATCCGACTCCATGGAATCCTGGGAGGGCTCCTGCGCTCCCAGGGGAGTGCCTGGAAGCTCTGGAATGCTGAGGAGCAGGGACGTCCCCGCCGTGTTCACACAGTGCGAGTTCCTCACTGATGAGAGGGAGCTGAATCCCGCCGGGAATGAGGAGAAGGAATTCCGGAATTCCACACTGCGTCTGTGCCACCACTGCCTCCCGGGGCAGGATGGGCTCCCAGGATCACAGGTCCATCCCTGGGAATGTTCGGGTCGGACACTGGGGCTTGGAACAGCCTGGAATAGTGGGAGGTGGCCCTGCCATGGCAGGGGTAGAATGGGCAGAGTTTGAAGGTCCCTTCCAGCCCAAAGCATTCCATGATTCCCTGACTCTTTGCAGCCTCTCCAGAGTTCCCTCTTCCAAAGGCTGGAGCCATCACAGGAAAATCCAAAAGAATTCCCTGTGCTTGAGCAGCTCCCACTAAAGTGTCTGGAAGGGCACTTTTTTAATGAGAATATCTTTTAAATTATGGGAATATCTTTTATAGGATGGAAGTATCTTTTATATGATGAGAATAGCTTTTATATGATGGAAATACCTTTTTCAATGGACTGCAGGGGGAATTAAAGAGCCTGGAAGGTGGATCCTGGAGTTCTGGTTGGGTTATTCCAACAAATCCCTTGGAAAGGGCACGGAACCATCACTGACCATGTGGTCCCTCAGAGTGACTCTGGTGGCCAGGCTGGCCCTGGGCTGGCTGAGGACAGGCTGAGCTTTCCCTGATTCTTAACTATTTCCCTCCAGGCAGGAGCTGTGGCACTCAGGGACTCAAGCAGGGAAAAATTCCCAGGTTTTGGGCCTTACTGGCTGCAGGGAAGGGAAGCTTCCAATGGCTGTTTGCTGTGGGTGTGGATCTTTTCAGTGGATGTGGCTGTTTCTAGTGGATTTTTTCCATATTTTCAGTGGATGTTTCCAGTGGGTGAGGCTGTTTCCAATCCATGTTTTCAGTCCATGTTTCCAGTGGCCGTTTCCAGTGGATTTTTAGCTTCTCTCCCTGCCTGAGGACAAGAGAGCTGCTTTTCCTCCATGGGAGTTGTCCCACTGGGAATATTGGGAGCTGTTTGTCCTTCCCACAGGGCTGACGCCTCCTCCTGTGCCTGTGGAAGGGCTGGGAATTCCAGGGAAAAAATTCCAGCCACAGAAATTATTTTATAGCAGGGAGCAAACAGCTGGAGCCTCCCACGGGATCCTAGTGTCCAGAGGCTGGGAAGGGGCTGGAATCTGTGGATGAGGAGCCTGGGTGGCCAGGACAGCTCAGCTCCTGAGCACTTCCCAACCCCTTTGGATTTGGGATGCTGCTGGATGGGTTTAAGACACATGGGAGGTGCTCAATCCTGATTTTCTGGAGAATTCACGTGGTGCAGGATATCCCTGCATAGCTGGAGGGTTTGGGATTGACAGGGACATTCCAGCTCCAGGTGTTTTATCCCCCTTTTTCCTAAGGGGATAGGCACTCCCGTGGGGATGGGCACTGAGGGGATCCAGGGGCTGCTCTGGGACACTCAGGAGCAGTTTTGGGACGTTGGAATGCTGGAATGTTGGAATGTTGGAATGTTGGAATGTTGTCAGTCCCAGAGCTGGGCACAGAGTTCAGCCGAGGGAACGGACAGGAGTTAATTAAGGGAGTCAGTGGGGATGGATGGGGAGCACAGATTGTAATTAGGATCCAAGTGAATCCCAGCCCAGGAGCTGTTCCTGGCACCTGTTCCGAGGCTCTGGGGCTGGGATGAGTCTCGGTGGCCTCAGAGCAGGGCTAGAACCCCCTCACCCTCCCTGGCTCCTCCTCCTGCTCCATCTGTGCTTCCCAAGGGCCTCCTCCAGGTGCTTCTGGCCTCATGTGACCCCAGCCAGCCCCAGGTGGGGACATCAGCCTGAGGTGTCCCAGGCCAGCGATCTCAGGTCACCTCTTTGCACATTCCAGCCAACCTCAGCTTTGTGCTGGGGCATGGATTTTATGGATTTTTATGGATTTTTAAATAGATTTTTAAATTTATTTAAATGGATTTTTAATGGATTTTTATGGATTTTTAATTAATTTTAATATGTTTTTTCATGAAATTTTATAAGATGAGAAACTTTTTGTTAAAGAAAACCCACTCTTCCCCCAAAATCTTCCCAAATCCCCAGAAAACCAGAGGATGTGTCCTCGTCAGTGATCCCTGATGGTGTCACCTGGTCACAGGTTGGACTTGATGACCTTGAAGGGCTTTTACAACCTCAGTAATTCCATGTTCTGCCAAACAGAGCTTTGGAACTGGAGTTCCTGGGTTCATTTGTGTTCCCATGGGAGATGGGAATATCCAGGTGTTGTTCCCAACAGCCCATAAATCCCAGCCAGCTCCAGCTTCTGTCCTGTATCCCTTTGGTGTGTGTGGAGGGAGCCAGAGACTGATGGAATTAGGGAGAGGGCAGCACTTCCCTTGGCTTATGGACCAACATAATTCCCAAATATTTGGAGCTTCTCCATTGGAGTTGATCCATTTTCTGCCATAATTTTGGAGCTGTATTTCCTGTTAAAGTCCCACTCAGCAGAGTGAATTGGAGGCGGAGGGGGATTTTTATGGATTTATGGCAGCTCTGAGGAGTCCTCCCCATTCCCACAAATCCTGGCACTGATGGGCCATTCCAAGGGGGGACTGATGGCACAAATCAGGAAAGAATGGGAATATTTCCTATGGAATTAAACATGGAGATGGGTGCTCCTCTGCCAATGCTGCCGAAGTTTAACTGGAGTTGAAGGGTGGGACAAAAGGCTGGGAATTGTGAGCCACTGGGAATGTTCAATGCCATTCCATAAAACAGACTGGAGAGAGTTGGGCGTGTCCAGTGGTGAAAGCTGGATGGGAAGGGAGGGATGGATGTGTTGGGAATGTTGTGTGTTTGGAGCAGCTGTGGCAGTGCCAGATTATCGGGTTTTGGCTCCTGGTTTGGGAAGAACATTCCCATGAATGCTAGGAAGGGGATTGAGCTGCTCTCAGGGGGTGCCTGGGACTGGGATCAGTTGGGACTGGGAGGCACCAGCCCGGCAGGGAAGGGGGAAGGCTCAGGCAGAGCCGCAGCTGCTGCAGGGAAACCTCTGCTGCCTTCCCTGGCAGCACTGCCTGGCAAATCCCAGCAGGAATCTCAGCCTTGGAAAGCCCTCTCCTTGTAAACACGGCCCTGACAAGTTCCCTGGCTGTGCTTCCCTTGGCTCCCTCCCCATCCCTGGGCCCCGCAGGAACATCAGAGCCGCCGGTGGCAGCGAGGGATGAGGTTTTCCATGTCTGACATTGGCTCTGCCCCGTTCCTGACAGCACAAACAAACAGGGAATTACCCGGGGTCCACGGCTGCCCCTGGACACGGAGCAGATGCCAAAGCTCCTCCTCTCCAGGAGTTTCCCCTCCTGGGTTTTGGTCATTTTTGGAAGAGCTTTGCCTTATGGTCAGGTGAGGGTGACCCGGATCCCCTTTGGAATTCCCAGCTCTGGGATTTGTGCATTCTCCCGGTGGTTTTGTAGGGTTGGGATGTGGATAACACATAAAGAGCACGCCCTAAAGGCTGGGCTTGCGTCCCCCTCTGCTGGGATTGGAATTTGATTCCTTCCCTCTGCCCTTTGTTGGGAAAGGTTGTTAAATCCTTCCTGCCATTCCCAGGAGTTCCTTCCTTACCAAGGGTCAATCTCCCTGAAAAGGGGTTTCTTTGGGGATCTGTCAGAACTCTGTGGGCATCCCGTGGGATTTTCATCCCAGCATTCCATTTTGTCCCACTGTCTCCTGCCTGGAAGGACAAAGGGACCATGGAAAAGCCCTGGGATAGAGCCAGAGATGGAGCCTTGGATGGAGAGTGGGATGGAGCCCAGGATGGAGCTGGGATAGAACCAGGGATGGAGTTGTTCCTACATCCAAGTCCTATCAGGACAGGGCTCGGTGCCACCCTTGGCTCAGTGGGAGAGCTGGGAGCCCTGGGAATGGATCTCTCTGGCAGAAACTTGGGAATAAAGTCTTTTCTCCTCCTAAACAGGATCTTTTCCCCATCCTCTCATGGATATTCTTGCCCAAACCCATCCCAGTTTTTCAGCTCCACATTCCCTTTCTCCTGGACCTATCTTGAAAATCACTTTGTTTTCCTTTTTCCCATTATCCATGATTCCCTTGGATGTGGCTTGCAGGGAAATGTCTGTCTGAGCCTTTGTGTCCCACAATTGTGGAGAAATGACTGCAGAGGATTCCAGTTCCCTCTTTTGTCCATGGTTTTACCTCCACCTGACACCTCCTTCCTGCCTCACCAGCACACCCTTGCCTGCATCTCCATCTGCATTTGGAAAAGTCATTCCCAGGCTTCCAATGAGTTCCTTTTCCCATCATTTTTCTCTGGACTGAAGGGATAATTTCTCAGCAGAAAGTTTTTTTCTGTGCATCCTGGAAGAAACTGGAATGCCTTAATTCCCAGGACTCCAGGCAGGCCTCTGGAATATCAGTCCTGGGCCTGATGGATTCACAGGCAGCAGGATTCGTTTTTCCAGGGATTTGTTGGAGCTTTTGGTGGTGGTGTTGTCTGGTTTGTGCCTGTAATCTGTTTGGGATACCCCTGGTCTGAGTTTTAACTTCCCAAAATAAACATTTTCCTTGGGCTTCCCTTGGCAAAGGAGGGCTCAGGAAGTCACTCCATGGCAGTTCATGGATTGGACTCCATCATCTTAAAGGCTTTTCCCAACCTAAACGATTCCATCAAATCCCATTCCACAGATTTAGAATTATTTCCCTTTATGCCCAAGCAGGGATTTTCCAAGGAACTGTCAAAGGCTCCGTGCTCCATCAAAGGGAACAAATTGGAATTTTTATGGACTATTCTCAGGGAACATATCTGGAGTTTTGTTTCTGGCCCATTTTATTGGAAGTTAAATCTTTTCCAAGAGCCAGGAGAGTTTTTTTTCCCCTCAGCCACGCAAACTGAGCTTAAATCATCCTGCTCTGCTCCAGTGAATCCCAGGCCTTCCCAACAGCTCCAGGTTTTATCCTGATGATCTGATAGTGCACCGACTCCTTTCCTGTTGTCATGGAGCCTGGAAACAAGAGGAGACTCTGGAAAATCAATGTTGTGTTTTCCCAAATAATCACTCCCAGCAAAGGAGAGAGAGGGAGGAACATCCTCAGGAGGAGCTGAGGGAACAGGAGAGGGGCAGGACACGGGGAATGGCTTCCAGAAGGCAGGGATAGAGGGATACTGGGAAGGAATTCCTGGCTGGGAGGGTGGGGAGAGGCTGGGGTGGAATTCCCAGATTTGCTGTGGCTGCCCCTGGATCCCTGGCAGTGCCCAAGGCCAGGCTGGAGCAGCCTGGGACAGTGGGAGGTGTCCCTGCCCACGGCACTGGATGATCCTTAAGGCCCAGATCCAAACTATTCCATGATCCCATTGATCCTGTAACACCACAACCCCATTTAATGGGAGTTGGAGTGAATGCACACGGAATTTTGAACTGGGAAATATTTTAAATGCCATTAGGAATAATTTTTTTGTATCTTGTTTGGGAAAGATGGGAATCTTTGTGGCCTGTGGTTGTCCTTTCCCAGTCCCCATGAGGTCTCTTTCCCAGGGACTGTGATCCCAGCCCTGCTGCCCCTGTCAGGTTCCATCTTTTTCTTGGATAAACACATCCTGATGGGAGCTTTAACAGGGAATTTTTACAGCCACATAAAAGCCCCACCACATTGCCTGGATTTATTTGCCTGCAGCTCCAAACTCCTCATTCCCTGGGCTGTTGTTCCCATTCCAGCCTTGTTGTTTCTCCCTGGTTTTCTCCACTGCAGCTTTTTCTCCTTCCTGGATTTTAAACTCCCCTCATTAGGAATTTTTGACTTCTGCCTTCAGAGCCTGTCTGGGAAAACCCATCCATGGGGCTCCTTCCAGAGGTTCAGCTGCTCTTTCCAGCCTGAGTTCTTTAATCGGTCAGGCAAGTACTAAAATGGGATTTTTTATTTGGATATCAAATCCTTTTTAAAGGCTGGATTGTTTTTCCCCTCACAAACATTTCCTATTTGAATTCAAATATTATTTCCTTTCTCTCCCATCCCACCTGCTTCCCTGGCACTGGGATTAGTCAGGATATGTCAATATTTGAGGGAATAAATCGCTGCTGGCTCCAGCTTCTGTTTGGGTTTCTGACTCATCTTGGGGTCAAATGAGCTCAGCAAATGTGGGAGAGATTCCAGAGGGACTGGAACTGCTCCGTGCTGGCTCCCCGTGCTCCAAGTGCTCATTCCTGGGGTGTACTGGTTGTTACTGGTTTCCAGTCTGGGCTTTCTGGAGACTTTATCCCAGGAAGCAGCTCTGGATAGTCCTGGGCTGTCAGTGCAGGGCAGGGGAGGGATTGGTTGGGGTTAAATCTGGGATTTCTGGGAGTTTTCTCACTCGAGGTGGGGCAAGGCTGAGCCTGAGCTGAGCCCGGGGCTGATGTCACCAGCAGCAAAGACAGGACATCCAGGAGCATTGGGGTCCTACTGGGAAATCTGTGTTATCCCACTGGGAAATCTGTTATCCCACTGGGAAATCTGT
>VZTR01003495.1:61535-83033 GCA_013400775.1 Chaetops frenatus
AAAAAAAAAAAAAAGGCCCAAATTCAAGGAAATGTTCATTGAAAGCAAACCCGAAGGAATCAAATCCCTCTGGCTTTGGGAATCTGGGAAAGCTGAGATAAGGCCCTAAAAACCAGCGGGTGAAGCATTGAAGTGAAATCTGCATTTCCAGCTTTCCTTGGAGCCTTTTTTTGCTGTCAAATGCCCACAGCTGAAATAGGAGTCTTCAAAATAGCAGAATTACTTGGGAAAACATGGGAAAAACCTTGGAATTCGGGGTGGTGCCACCAAGGTGACAAAGTTTGGGGCTGTTCCCTGTCCCAGGAACTCCAAAGGTGTTTGCAAACATTGGGGTTTTATTCCTGCTTTTTCCAAGCACTGGGAGCAGGGTCTTGGAGCCTCAGGTGAGGTTTGGGGATGCTCTGGTTTCCCTTGGGAATCATCCAGGTCCTTCCCAGCCTCTCTGATCCCAGCCCTTCCCTGGGTGGCTCCATTTCCTTCCTGGGAGAGCTCAGAGTGTTTGAATCAATCCCAGGGAGACCCCAGGAGATTTCAGGGCTGGAAAAAGCTTTGGAGAGAAAAGTCTCTTCCAAGGACTAATTAAATTTAAATAAATTAATTAAATCCCTCTGGCTCAAGGATCATCCTTTGCTCCCACTTTGTCCAGTTGGTGCTTGAGACCTCGCGGGTGCTTCCCGGGGGCAATTCCTGAATTCCCTGTGCTGAGGGGGGTGTGCCAAGGGATTTCCCTGCTGGGAATGGGGTTTGCCCTGCTGGAGAGGCTCTGGAAGTGTTTCCATTGTGCTGAGCCACAGCAGGACCTGGCAGTGCTCTCTGAAAGCAGCATTGCTTGGGGCAGCTCTGGAGCAACAGAATCATCAGCTCTGGAAGATGAGAAAGCCTACTCTGTAACATGAAATAATCTGGTCTGGAATATGGAATTACCTGGTCTGGGACTTGAAATAATCTGCTCTGAAAGAGGAAAAAATCTGCTCTGAAAGGACAAAGACTGCTCTGGAATATTAAATAATCTTCTCAGGAGGAGCCAAGAATCTGCTCTGGACGAACAAAAAATCTGCTCTAGAGGACTAAATAATCTGTTCTGGAATATTAAACAATCTGCTCTGGCAGAACAAAGAATTTGTCCTGGAGGAACAAAGAGTCTGCTCTGGAATATGAAACAGTCTGCTCTGGAGGAACTAATAAACAGCTTGGAAAGAGCAAAGAATCTGCTCGAGAGGACAAACCAACTGCTCAGGAGGAATAAAGAATCTGCTCTGAAGGAGTACATTATTTTCTCTGAGGTAATAAATAATCTGCTCTGGAATGTTAAATAATCTATGCTGGAGGAGCAAAGAATTTGCTCTGGAGGAACAAAAAAATCAGCTCTGGAGGAAAAAATAATCTAGTCTAGAATATTAAATAATCTGATCTGGAGGAGTAAATAATTTGCTTTGAAGGAATAAAAAAATCAGCTTTGGAGGAGCAAATAAACAGTTCTGAGGGAATAAAGAATCTGCTCCGAAAGAATAAATAATCTGCTCTGGAATATTAAATAATCTGTTTTGAAGGAGTAAATAATCTGCTCTGAAGGAATAAATAATCTGCTCTGAAGGAGCAAGGACTCTGCTCTGGAGGGACAAAGAACCAACTCTGGAATATGAAACAATCTGCTCTGAGGGAGCACCTGGGCTGCTCCCAGGGGTTCCTGCTGGGATTCCCTGGAGGAGGCAGAACTGGGAAGGAGTCATTGGTCTGGAGGGATGGAAGGGAGAAAATGAATCTAAAGGTGTGGGGGGACCCAGCTGGGGACAAAGAGGGACATCCAAGGGGACAGGGGGAGGAGGATGGATCTGGGTATGGGAAAGGCACCCAAATCCATGGATTCAACTCTTCTTCCTCCCATCATGGAGTGAGGGAAGCTCATCCTCCCTGTGCTTTGGGGACACTGGGGACAGTCCCTCGGAGGGGCTGTGGGGGGTGGCCTTGGTGGCCTCCTTGGGGCTGTGGGCACCGCTCCCCTGGCACCCTGGGGACAGTGACAGGAGCCACAGGTGACCTGTGCTGCACCTGGGGCCCTTCCCTGGGCCCGCCAGGCCACATTCCCAACCCTTCCTCCTGCCCTGGCCCAGAGGGATGTGCCATGTCCTGGATGGGAGAGGGCTGGGGACAGTCCTGGTGGGAACAGTCCTGAGCTGGGGACAGTCCTGAACTGGGGACACCCCTGAGCTGGGGACACCCCTGAGCTGGGGACACTCCTGGCTGGGGACAGTCCTGAGCTGGGGAGGACCCGGGACAGGCCTGAGCTGGGGACAGGCCTGGCTGGGGACACGCCTGAGCTGGGGACAGTCCTGAGCTGGGGACAGTCCTGGCTGAGGACACTCCTGAGCTGGGGACAGTCCTGAGCTGGGGACAGTCCTGGCTGGGGACACTCCTGGCTGTGGCAGCCCCCGAGCTGGGCTGCAGCAGTCACCGATCCCTGGGCACAAACGGGGCTGCCTGGGATGAGTTTGGAATTCTGCCACGTCCAGCAGTGCCAGGGAATCCCTTGGGGAAAGGGCTGTGCCTGTGTGGGGTGGAGCCGTTGGAATATTTGTGCTGTGGCTTAGCTTTCCCATGGCTGCTATTCCTGGGAAAGAGGGAGGAGCTCTCTGCGGGGCTTGGCCGAGTGACAGGGGATCCACACGAGGAACTGCTTGGATATTTTGGAGTAGGAGCAGTGGGAAGGGAGAGGATTTGTGGATGGAAAAGTCTTTCTGTCCATGGAAGCTCAGGGTGCAAGAAGGAAAATGGGGATGGGAGAGAGGGATTTTATGTTAAACATCCCAAAATGTGCCGGGCAGGGCAGGCAGAATTCCTGGTCTAGAATCCAGGGTTATGGAATTGTTCAGGTTGGAAAAGCCCTCAGAGATGAATCCAACATCCCCCAGCACTGCCCAGGCCACCACTGGTGCCTGTCCTCAAGTGTCACATCCATATGGGTTTAAATCCCTGCAGGAACAGGGACTCCACCACTGGACATCCCTTTCCATGAAGGAACTTTCCCAATATCCAACCTAAACCTCCCCTGGCACAACCTGAGGCCGTTTCCTCTTGCACAGAATTAATGCCTGGAGAAAAAGGGCTCTGAGCCAGCTCAGCTTTTCCTTGGGATCTGCTCACCCTGGATCCACCCAGGGGACCTTCAGCTCTCTTGGGAGTGTCCAATCCCATTGGATCCCATTTTCCCCAGTCCTGCCCACATCCAACAGCACCCCAAACCCAGAGTCTGGAGCCAGTCATACCCAGAGTATGGCCCCAGTGGGGAGCAGAGGGTCCCCCAGTTTGCTCTTCCAGTCCCCAGAGTCTTCCCCTGGGGGCTTCTCTCCATCATTTTTCCAACCTTTTCCTCCAAGTCCTGCAGGTCATGGAGGTTCCCTGTAATTCCAGGCTGGAGCAGCTCATAGCCCACATCCCAAGGGATGTCAGAGCTGGTTCTGAGGGGAAAATGTCCAAGCCCCTCAAATATCCCCTCAGCTGGGCTGGGCTGGAGCATTCCCACGTAAGGGAGTTGGGGTTGGTATCCTGGGATAACCTGTCCCACTCTGGATCCTTTGTTTTCCCCGCTGTTTTTCCCACCAGTGGAAATGTTCTGCTCCCATCTGGTGTTTGCCTGGGAATATTTATAGAGGATCCAGAGCCTTCCCCTCGCCAGACACAACCCAAGCTGAGCTGGACTCATCCCAAATCCCGCCTTTCCTGCTCCTCTTCTCATCCCAGCCCTTCCTGGGGTGCTCCTTTCCCTGTCCCCATCCAACCCCTCATGACCAGAGCTGGGGGTGCCATTTCCACTGCCAGGGCTCCTGGAGTCCCCTCCCGGGGTCTGTTGGCACCTGGGAAGGTGGATTTGGGAGGGGAACAGGATGAAATCCAGACTGGAGCTGTCCCACCCTCCATAACTCCTTCAAAAGGGATTTTCCATCTAAATCAGTCGAGGGATGAGGAGGATGGATCTTCACCATGGTGACTGCTGAGATTGATGGTGAGCTCTGAGGGGGTCAGAGGGTGAGGAATGAACATTCCCTCGTTTGTCTCTCTTGGAAAATCCATCCCGATCCGGCTCTGCCTCATTCTTCTCCCATTGCTGGATTTCATCTCCTGCTGCTTTCTCCCCATTCCTTGGAAACTTCCCAGTGTCAGCCCCACCACTCCCTACCTGAATTCCCATCAGGCTGGCACTGATGGATATTTTGGTCTCTTTTCCCTCTCTCCAGCCCAATTCCAGCAGGAGGAGCTACCTGGAGTTTTCCCAGGCTGTTTGGGAAATCTTGCCCCTCCTGCTGCCCCCGGAGCTGGGAATGCCCTGCGGGTGCCACTGGAACTCAGGGCAAATGTTTTTATATTTCCATTATATCCATAAAATCCTCCTTGGGGCTGGGGGGTGACAGGAGGGGACAGGGCTGGGGGGAAACCTGGGGACATTGGGGACAACAGGTGGGAGGTGCTGCCATGCTTTGGAATGCTTTGGGATACAGAGAAGTAAAATCCTTTCCTGTAGAATTGAAGCTCCAGAGAGAGCTCAGAGACCCTTCCAGGGCCTAAAGGGGCTCCAGGAGAGCTGGAGAGGGACTGGGACAGGACACAGGGAATGGCTTCCCACTGCCAGAGGGCAGGGCTGGATGGGATATTGGGAAGGAATTCCTTCCCATGAGGGTGGGCAGGCCCTGGCACAGGGTGCCCAGAGAAGCTGTGGCTGCCCCTGGGTCCCTGGCAGTGCCCAAGGCCAGGTTGGACACTGGGGCTGGGAGCAGCCTGGGACAGTGGGAGGTGTCCCTGCCCATGGCAGGGGTGGCACTGGATCGGCTTTAAGGTCCTTTCAACCCAAACCATTCCAGGATTCCGTGATCTCCTTTTCATCCATACCAAAAACTGGCTGGAGCCTTGGACATCCCAGTCCCAACCATCCATCCCTCCCTCCCTCCATCCCAAAGGGGCAGCAGCACTGCCAGGACCTCTCCTCATCCCTGGGAATTCTGCTTCCCTCTGCCTCCTTCACCAGCCAGAATCAGCAGCAGCTTTTCCCTGTTAATTTCTCAGGATGTTCCAGAGGAAGCAGTGAAGCTCCTGGAGGGGGAGGGATGAGCAGGATCTGCCTCTGTGCCTTTCAGAGCTGTTTTCTCTTATTTTCATTTATTTGGGATCATCCCAGTCCCTGGGGCAGCAGCTGAACAAGGCTGGCAGATGGGTGACACCCCCGGCTCGGGAACTTCCCTCTCTCCCTCCCTCCTCTCCGGGGAATCTCTGCTCCCTCCTCTTCCCTGTTCCTGCCAGCAGCTCCCGGGAAAAATCCCAAGATTTTGGCTCTGCTCCCTCCTGCCCCTTCGCTGCCACACGTGATTCCCAAGGGATGCTGAGATGAAAAGGGGATTTGTATCCTTCCCCAGCACGGAGAAATCATGGAAGCAGCATCCCAGGAGCATCCCTGCCTGCCCTGGGATGACCCCCAGGAGAGCAGCTTCCCAGACATTTGTTCCCTCTTTCTAATGATCAAAAATTCAGCTTAATAGGACACAAGCAAGGAGCTGGAATATTGAATTCCTGGCTCCTACTCATCCAACAAAACCTTTCCCAGCTCCAGGCTGGAATCCTGGTGCTTCCTCCTGCTCCTGGATTATGTAAGGAGCTTTTTGATGATATCCATGGAGCTCTGGATCTTTTGGCTCTCCTGCCTCCTCCTTTCACTGCCACACATGATTCCCAAGGGATGCTGAGGTGAAAAGGGGATTTGGATTCCCTGATCTTGGAAGCAGCACCACCTGGCAGGAGCATCCCTGCCTGCCCTGGGATGACCCCCAGGAGAGCAGCTTCCCAGACATTTGTTCCCTCTTTTTAATGATTAAATAGGAGCAAGGAGCTGGAATATTGAATTCCTGCCTCCTGCTCATCCAGCAAAACCTTTCCCAGCCCTGGGCTGGAATCCTGGCGCTTCCTCCTGCTCCTGGATTATGTAAGGAGCTTTTTAATAATATCCATGGAGCCATCTGGCCCCAGATTTGGGATGCAAATGCAATATGTTCCCTAAAAATAGCACAGCGGCTCCATGGGGTTGTACAACACCTCCTTCTCCTTGGGAAGGGAGGGAGCAGGGAAAGGAGGGAGCAGGGAAAACCTCTCCAGGCTGGGGAGGAGCTGGAGGAGCTCTGGAATCCCAGCTCCTTTTCCTCTCCATGACCCAGGGATGGGGTGGAAGGCACCCAAATAAATGAAAGGTGGGAGATAAATCAGGAGTTTCTGTAGGGAAGCTTTGGGTCCCAGCCCGAGGTAGGTTGGAGCTGGGGTTTATCCCGGGTATTTATCCCAGTTGATGCTGTAGGAATTCCAGAACCACGGAATGCTGTGGCTTGGGAGGGACTTTAAAGCCCACCTCCCACTCTCCCAGGTTCTCCAAGCCCCATCCAGCCTGGCCTGGGACACTGCCAGGGTGGAATTCCAGAGATGCCAGAGGGAAGCATTGGCTCCATGCCCTCATCCCTTGGGATCAGACAGCAGAGACTCCTTTGCTTCTTTCTTAGCTTTTGCTCCATCCCAAATTCCCTCTCAGTCTCCCTCTTTTGCCAGCAAAGCCGGTTTTCCTTCTCTCTCCCATTCCTGCCGTTCCCTTCCCCCTGAAGCAGATGGAAGTGGCAGGGGAGGTGTCGTTCTGTGGTGAAACTGGGATGACTCCAAACCCCCCTGGGCAGCCCCTTTCAGGGCCTGACCACCCTTGCCATGAGGAAATTTTCCCTAAATCCACCCTGAGCCTGCCCTGGCCCAGCCTGAGGCCGTTCCCTCTCCTCCTGTCCCTGTTCCCTGGGAGCAGAGCCCGACCCTCCCTCACTGCCCCTCCTGGCAGGGAGTTGTGCAGAGCCAGAAGGTCCCTCCTGAGCCTCCTGTGCTCCAGGATAAATTTATTCCCTTGAATCCAGGGATTCAGCCAAACCCCCACAGCCCCCAGGGTGTCATTCCTGCTGTATCCCAGTGGGAATGGCCCCTTTTCCCAGGTGGATGTTGCACACATCTCCCTTTTATCCATGAGGAAATTCCTTATCCCTGGTTGCTCTCGGAGCTCAGCCCACAGCAAAAACACCCCCAGGACAAATCTGGAGTGAGTGGTTTTCCCTGGAAAAGCTGCCTGGCCTCACCTGGGATCAACCCTCGGATTCCAGCTTCACCTTCCCGTTCCCAGGCAGCTTCCAGGGAGCTAAAACCCAATTCCATGGAAACCAGAGCACGCTCAGGGCAGCCAGACTGGTGAAACTGGTGCCTTCAGAACTCCACGTTTTCCCAGGGTGGGATTGCAGCTCCTGCTTCTTTGGAGCTGCGTTTCCATGGCAATTGGATTTTTTGTTTTAATCTATAAATCTTTGTCTGGGAAAAATGTGCGTGTTGGGAGTTTGGTCAAGATTCCTGCCTGGATATGGAGGGGTTGGAGGGGCAGGAGACTCCCTGGGAACACAGGGAACATCCAGGGATCCCTTGCTGGGAGGAGCCCACGGTGTTCAGCAGGGGCTGGGGGTCACCTGAGAACAGAAACCCAAGTTCTGGAATAATGAGGGATGTGGGAGGATTTCGGGAATCTCTGGATTGATGGGATTTGGGAGCACACCCAGAGCAGCTCGGGGGACTCACTCCCGATGCTGGGAATTCGAGGCCTTCCCGGAGGTCCCACAGGAGGTGGGAGAGCCCCAGGGTTACAGATCCATGGAATCTCAGTAGGATTTGGGATGGAAGGGACCTTTCAAGGACCTTGAGTTCCTCCCCTGTGTGAGGAGCAGGGACACCTCTAACCCCATGGGAGCCCTGTCCATGGCCAGCTCTGCAGCAAGGACTGCGAGGGAAGAAGGAGGGATTTTGGGAATCTCGGGGTTGGTGGGAACTGGGAGCACACCCAGAGCAGCTTGGTGGGCTCAGTCCCAGTGCTGGAAATTCCAGCCCTTCCCAGGGGTCACACAGGAGGTGAGGGACCCGTGGGAAGGTTGGGGATCCCAGGAAGTTTGGGGATCCCTGGGAAGGTGGGGGAGCCCTGGCTCATCGTTTCCATGGTGATACCAAGCAAAGGATGCTGGAAAACCTGGGGGTGAACTCAGTATCCCACAGCATCCCTGGGACGTGTCTGGGCCCTGCTCCAGGTCCTTCCTTCCCAAGGAACACTGGGAATCCAGGTCCCAAAGTGCCCTCCAGGGATGCACATCTGGGCCAGATGTGGCTCCTGGCAGTGCCCTGGATTTGGGGGCACCTGGGGGTGGGAGGAGCCCCTGGAGACACTTCCACCCCAAGGAATTCCTTGGGATGTTGTTCCTGTTTTACAGAAGGGAGGCTGAGGCCAAGGACAGTGAAAACTCTGGGAGAATCCAAACCTTTCCCAGCTCCGTTCCCTCTGCCCAGTGCAGGCAGAGATTTATGGGAATTAACTGGGGAATTCCCAGATGGAGCCATGTGGAACCTGCTTTGCTTTCTCCAAGCAGGAATATCCCTCCCAGAGCTGCTGGCTGGGATAACAATTCCAGAGGAAACAATTCCAGAGCTGGGGATAACAATTCCAGCCAGAAACAACTTCCAGCTCTGGCTGTATCCTCATTTCCCAATAAATCAGTGCCAGGAGCAGCTCCAGCTGTTCCTTCCCGTGGGAATTGGATGTGTTTGGACAGGGCCAGGCAGGGCGAGAGGGAAGCTCCCGGCTTTTGGCAGCCCTTGGGATTTTAATTCCTGAATTTTCAGGGATAAGCTTGGTCCCAGCCAAGCTCTGCTGGATCTCCCTGCAGAGTTTTCCAGGGATGCTCTTCCCAAAAAAGTCATGGAAAGGCAACAGCAGGAACAGGAAGCTGAGCTTCCCCCTGCAGCCAGTTGAGGGCAGGTGCTGAATTAATCCCGGATTTAATTCCAACTCCTTTAACCCTGCAGGGGAAAGAGCAGCTCGGGATTAGTTGGGAGACACAGCCCTGGCAGCAGGAACAGATTGAATGTCTGGGAAAATGCAGTTCTTGTGGAATTTTCAATTATTCCCAGCCTGGAATGGGCTAAAGCCTGAATTTCTGGGCTCTGAGAATGGGGCTGGAGATGATGGAAGTGGTTGGGCTTCCCCACATCCCCAAATGGGGTTAAAAGCTAGGACATGCTGAATCCCGAGGGATTGGGATTGATTTTGAATTTCTCTGAGCCAATCCAAGGATTTCAGAGTTATTTTTCTCCACATTGATGCATGATTCTAAAAAATGGACTCAGGATTCATTGGCAGAGATTGCTGGGTGCAAGAATGGATTAACTGTATGGAAAAATGCAGTTTTCAAGGAATTTTTTTATTATTTCCAACCTGGAATGGACTAAAACCTGAATTTCCAGGCCCTGAGAGTGGGGCTGGGGATAAATGAATTGCTCCCATCATCCCAAATGAGGTTATAAACTGGGAGGTGCAACCCAAATCCCAAGGGTTTGGGACTGATTTTAGTTCCTCTGAGCCAGTCCCAGATTTCAGGGTTATATTTCCAGGGATGGGTGATTATAAAAAATGGGAGAGGAGGAGCAGTGGCTCAGCCCCAGAGCTCCAGGAGGTATTCCCAGAAAAAGCCATTCCAAATGATGCTAAAATTGGAAAAATTTGAAAAAAAACTTCTTCGAATCAGAAAAAAAAATTGTTAAACTGTCCAAAATTCCTAAAATTGGAAATAGGAATAAAATAATGGCTGAGATTTTCCATGGGATATTCCAAGCCCTCTCCAGTGCCAGGGGTTGCCACGAAGCCCTTTGGAATTTGCTGTGTCCAGGGAAAATTCCTTCAGAAATGAATTATCCCAAACCTGGGGTTTTGGTGCTGCTGGGCCCTCCCTTTTCCCACAATTCCAGGCAAGATTTAATCCCCACTAGAGTTCCTGAATCCCAGCATGGATTTGGAATATTTAGGATGCAGCTGATGAGTTCTGATACAGGCGTTTCCATCCAAGCTGGGCTTTTAACTTCCCTCTCCTCACAACAAAGAGGAATTTTGGAAGGAATAGATTTCTTAGGAGGACAATTTTTCCGAGCCAATCACATGTTTTTGGTTTCATCCTTGTGCAGAAAAAACAAGGAAAGCTGCCTGGGGTTGGCAGCTCTTTAAAAATCCCATTTATTTTGTTTTCCTGGTTATCACCACTGATGGAATTCCATAATTGTGGGGTTTAATCCCAAAGCTTTTTCCATGGTGTGGCCTTTCCCTCCCTTTCCATGGGCACCACTGGCTTCATTGCAGGATTTCCTATTTAAAATTCCAAATCCTGCTGGTTTTAGGATTATTTTGGATACCTGCAGGCTGGATCTTGGTTTGGATGGATGGGGATTTACCCCTGGATAGGCCTGGACACGGCCCCTGAGCATGGGAAATCCATAGGATCACAGCTGGGGCAGGTGCAGAAATGCACAGAGCAATTCTGTATGGAAAATATTTTTGGAAAATTCCTGTTGCCCAACAAATTAAACTAAATAGGAGTTTTTTCATCTGAGGTGTCAGGGAATTAGTGAGGGAAGCAGATGGAATCTCCTCCGGAGTGCTGGAAGGGGATCAACACCCAGCAGAGCCGGGAGGGTGGGCGGGATCGGCAGGAGCGGGAATATCAGGAGGGGAATTGGAGCTGGAGGGAGGAGCTTGGGAAGGGTTTGAGCCCGGCCTGGTCTGGGATTTGGGCAGCTGGAACAGATCCCAGGATGCTGTGGGGCTGTGGAGATGGGATGGGATGGGATTGGGATTGGGATTGGGATTGGGATGTTCTCCATCACCAAAGGCATTTGGGAAGAGCTGGCAGGAAATACTGTGGGAATATGTGGTTTGGGGCTGGGTTTTCCCATGAGGTGACAGCAATGTCTGTCCTGGGGTCTCCAGAATTCCAAACTCTTGGATCAGCTCTTGGCTGTGGCTTTGCTGACCTGGGAGGTGATGCCTTGGAGGGGCTGGAAGGGTCAGGATCCAAGCACTGGGATGCTCCTGTTTATTCCAGCAAATCCCAACCTAAACTCATCCCCTCTTTGGGACCTCACTTTGTTGGCTTTGGCAGCTCCTGGGTGAGCAGAGTCTGTTTGGGTGGGATTTTGGCACGGAACTGTTCCCTGTGAGGGTGGGGATGGGCTGGGATGGTGTTCCCAGATTTGCTGTGGCTGCCCCTGGATCCCTGGCAGTGCCCAAGGCCAGGTTGGACACTGGGGCTGGGAGCAGCCTGGGACAGTGGGAGCTGTCCCTGCCCATGGTAGGGGTGGCACTGGGGGGGCCTTGAGGTTCCTCCCAACCCAAACCATTCCAGAATTCCTGATCCTTTGAGGAAAATCCTCTTGGGAGACAGCAGAAGATCCCTTTGCCAGCAGAGTTAAATCCTGAATTCCTGGGATGCACAAAACCTCATCCAATGTCACCTGACTGTCCCCATTTCCCCTGCCCATGTCCTCCAAAGCCTCTTTGTGCAGCCCCTGGAGAAGCAGCTCCGTGGCTGGCAATGGTTGGCATTCCCTGCTCCCGGGATTCTCCCAGAGCTGTTGGAAATTGAAATGCACAATGAAATAGTGGGAAAATCCTATGGAATAGTGGGAAGCTGAGGAATGATTCATCCTCCAGCAGCAACTCCTCAGATGTGGAGGTGGCACTGCTGGCCACCAGCATGGATCCAGATCCAGGAATATTCTAGGTTTAGGTCAAACCGGGCCTTGTTAACAACTCCCTCTGTCAGTCGTTAGTCCCAGATGGAATCCCGGGTTTGCTGGGATGTGAGAGCAGCAGGAATTCCTGGGAGAGGAGGTGACACCCCCGGGTGGGTGGGGACAGGAGCCCACAGGGCTGAGCTGATCCCATCAGTTCTGCTTCCAGAGTCACTTTGTGACTTCTTTCCACTCATTTTAGTGGAAAAGAGGGACTGACCTCGAGTGACTCCGCATGGATTTGGGATGTGGAAAGCTCCCATCGCCCCGAGCTATGATGTGTCCCAGCCCAAAAGGCTTCCCAGGCTGCAGCAGCTGCCAAACCCCAAATTCCTTGGAATTTAGGGCATTTTTAATGTCATTTCCTGACCAACATTTCCAAGTGGCCCCAGGCTGTGAGAGGGTTAGAGAGCAGAGGAGCATCCATGAATGCATGAATCCTCAGCACTGGAGCCCTCCTGGAGAGTGGGAATGGCTGGGGTTGGGGATGGAGGAGTTGGTTTGGTTTGGTGATGTGGGAATGTCACCAGAGTGTCCTGGGAAGGAATTCCAGCTGGAAAGGGGAGGTTCCCTCCTGGTTTCTCTTCCTTGGAAGTTCAGACCCAGCTGGAGCCACTATTCCAGGGAGGGAGAGCTGGGATCAGGAGCTGGGGATGCTCCTGGTGCTGATGGGAGGTGATTTGCAGTGAGGCCCAGGAAAGGTCTGCTCCCAGCAAATCCTGCTGCTGGATTTCCTCCCTCAATTCCCAGGGATTTGATCATCCAGGCAGGAACATTCCAGCTGTTCTTCAGCTCCTCAACCTCCCCCTTCTTTTCCAGAGGAGACAACGTTTGAGGCTGGAGTCAAAGTGCAGATCCACAGCCAGTCTGAGCCTCCCTTTGTCCAGGAGCTGGGATTTGGGGTGGCCCCCGGATTCCAGACCTTTGTGGCCACCCAGGAGCAAAGGGTAAGTCCCAGATTCCCATTCCACCCCAGGATCCAATGGGGCTTCCTGGGAGAGGTTCCTCCTCCATCACTGATGCCCCTTGGATGGATCCCCATTGTTAACAGGTTTTTGATGCCTTGCTTCAAATTTTGTGGGATGAGGGCAGCTTTTCCGGGTTATCTCCCATTCATTCCCACAGTCCTGCATTCCCACAGTAATTCCAGCTCCAGGAGGGGTCTCATCCCTGGTGACTTCCCTGCTTTGCTCTTCCATGGTTGGAGTTGAGCCGTGGCAGCTCTGAGTGTTGGGTCCTGTCCAACCCTCTGTGGATTTTCCCAGAAAAAACACATTCCAAGGATATAAAAGGAGGCAGGAGGAGAAAGTTTCCCAATGGAGAACAGCAGGAATCTTTCAGATGACACCAAAACATCTACATGATTTATGACAAACTCTGCTGGGATACCTCAGAATCATCGACTTCCCTGGATCCCAGCAGTGACACATCCACATGGATGGATTGGGGATTGACCCCACATCCTCCTCAGGCACATGGAAAAAAGCCAATGGAAAAATTCTTCCCCCCAGCTGGACAGAGATGGGCAGGAAGGGGAAGAGAAGGACAGAGCTGGGCAGGGATGGACAAGGCTGGGATTGGGCTGGATGGACAGACATGGACAGGGATGGGCAGGGCTCGCCAGGGATGGGTGGGCAGGGATGGACAGGGATGGAGGGATGGAGGGATGGATGGATGGAGGGATGGATGGATGGAGGGATGGATGGATGGAGGGATGGATGGATGGAGGGATGGATGGATGGAGGGATGGATGGATGGAGGGATGGATGGATGGAGGGATGGATGGATGGAGGGATGGATGGATGGAGGGATGGATGGATGGAGGGATGGATGGATGGAGGGATGGATGGATGGAGGGATGGATGGATGGAGGGATGGATGGATGGAGGGATGGATGGATGGAGGGATGGATGGATGGAGGGATGGATGGATGGAGGGATGGATGGATGGAGGGATGGATGGATGGAGGGATGGATGGATGGAGGGATGGATGGATGGAGGGATGGATGGATGGAGGGATGGATGGATGGAGGGATGGATGGATGGAGGGATGGATGGATGGAGGGATGGATGGATGGAGGGATGGATGGATGGAGGGATGGATGGATGGAGGGATGGATGGATGGAGGGATGGATGGATGGAGGGATGGATGGATGGAGGGATGGATGGATGGAGGGATGGATGGATGGAGGGATGGATGGATGGAGGGATGGATGGATGGAGGGATGGATGGATGGGTGGATGGATGGGTGGATGGGCAGGGATGGGAAGGGCTAGACAGGACATCGTGTGGTGCCTGATGCTCAAAGATTTTGGGAACAGCTCCTGGAGTTGGACCCACCTGGCAGCTCCAGCAGTGATGGAAAATATTTGTCTTCCTTAAAAATCCCATCCTGGACAAGATTTGGGAGCAGGGCTGGGAGCTGGAGCCTACAGAGGACCTCAAGGACTTTGGATTCCATGGGTGCAAATTCCAGGGCTTTGCTGCAGCTGCTGGAAAACTTCCCCACCCCACTGCCAGCACTGCCTATTCCAATATTTGCATTGGAAAACGAGAATTCCAACCAGGAGAACATCATCCAGAGAAGCAAGAGGGGAAATCATCCCTCCCCAAATCCCCCCTTCAACGTGGGAGCTGTAGAGCACAGAAAAAGATTTAGGGACTCTCAGCTACAGGATGTCCCTTTTTCCAGGGGTTTTGCCTGAGTTTTGCTGCTGAGAGAGGGAAGGGCTCATTCCTGGGGTTTTCTGGCTGGTTTAAAATCATCTGAGGGCTCCAAAGCCTTTTCCCAGGATAGCTGGAAGGATCTCCAGTATTCAGCTCCCACCCCAATCTCTCTTCCCAGAAAGTAATTTTTAACCTAATTACAAGCCATTAGCAACTTCCTCTAATTAATTATCCCTCAGAGACCTTCTGGGCTTCCCCCACCTTCCCAATGCGCAGCTTTTATCCCAATCCCTGATTTATTCTGGATTTTTCCAACTAAATCTCTCTGTCTGTGCTGTTCCTTTAATAAACCAGAGCCAAAGGTGGAAAAGCTCCAGGAAAATCCCCCAGGGAGTGAGCCCAGGCAGTTATTGGGGTCCTGAACCCGGAGTTTTACACCCTGGGCCATAAAAGTAATGATCCAGCAGGCAGAAAAAAAAAAGGAATAAAGATAAAAGGGAGCTGATTTCCCATCTCCCAGCTTAGAGCAGCCTCTGAGAGTTAAAGGCTCTTTTTCTGGGGATAAAAAGTGTGGGGTTGGGAAGATTTGGGATGGTGGGAGCTGTGGATCCTCTTTGGGACAGAATTTGGGGTGTAGGGGGTTCATTCCTGGCTCTGGAATCCTTCCTGTGGCCCTGCTCAAACCCCTCCCTTCCTTCCCCATCCCACTCTGGAAATGAGAGCATTCCCTGGGCTTTGCTCCCTGATTTCCTACTTTTCCATAGGGGCAGCTGCTCAGCACCAGTGAGGATTCACATCTTGAAAGCAGAGGATAAATCCTGGCTTTCCACCCAGAGCTTCCCAAAATCCCCCTGTCCAGAGCCAGCTCTGGCTCCATGGTTGGGATCTCAATAAATCCCCCTTCACAATGAGCTCTTGGGCTGGAAAAATGGGAATTAAACCGGCTTTGCTCCTCCTCCTGCCATGGCTGAGCATTTTGGGATGCATTTCCCACTTGGGGAATTAATGCAGGAATGACCTCGGGAGCATCCTGGGAGGGACTTGGCAGTGTCAGGATTGGGAATGCTGAGTCAGCAACAAAAAGTCTCGAGAAAGCAATTCCAGCAGGAGATTTGTCCATAAAATTGGTGGATGGGTTAAAGAGGCCAAGCTGCTCCCAGACTCCTGGCCAAGGGAGAAGTTTCCTGGCTAAAAAAAAGTGGGATTGTGCATCCTGGAGGAGACACCAGCAATGACCAAACTGTGACCTTCCAGGACCTGAAGGGGCTGCAGGAAAAATCAAGAGGGAATATTTCTGAGGGATGGAGGGCCAGGACAAGGGAATGGCTTCCCACTGCCAGTGAGCACGGGTAGATGGGATAATGGGAAGGAATTCCTGGCTGGGAGGGTGGGGAGGGGCTGGAATGGATTTCCCAGAGCTGTGGCTGCCCCTGGAGCCTTGGAATTGTTCCAGGCCGGGCTGGACGGGGCTTGGAGTAGCCTGGGATGGTGGGAAGTGTCCCAGGGAATGGAATTGGTTGAGCTTTAATGTCTCTCCCAACCCAAATCATTCCATAATTCCATGGATTTTGGTTTCCCAACCCTTGCTCAGAGCATTTTCTCCCACCCATGGTCTGACTCCTCCTGGAAAAATGCTCAACCCCTGATTTCTTTGTTCCCCTCAATCCCACAAACTCTCCCAATGGATTCCCTGCAGTTTATCCTTAAATTCTGAATTAATTCAACAAGGAGATCCCATAAAACCAGTGCCATGGAGAGCAGGAATCCAGGTCTGGAATGAGTTCAGCAGTTCCATGGGTTCAGGGCTTTGGATGGAAAGGCTTTTCCTGAGGTTTCAGCCCTGATTTGGCCAGGAAGGGATTTATGGGAGCCCTTAGGGATGGATTTAACCCCAGGGGCTCCCGTGCCAGGCTGGGAGCAGCAGCTGGGAGAAAACTCCACACATTTCCTGGGAATGTGCAGATTTTCCTGCTTGGGGAAAGTTTGGTGGAGCTTTTCCGGTTTGTGGAGTGGAGTCCTCCAAGCAGGAATTCCAGGTGATCCTTCCACAGCTGCTCCCACACCCAGACGTTCATTGTGACCGAGGAGTGTCACCTCCAGGACATCCATTGTCCCTGGAGAGTGTCACTCCCGTGGCACAGGGATAACTCCTTAGGGACCTGTCCCGAGTGAGTTATCCCAGGAATCAGGGAGCTCCTGGGATGGGGGGGATGGCCCGAGGGATGCAGCAGCTGCCCCATAACAGAGGAGCTGCCATGGCAGGGAGATAGTCCTGCCCTGGGCCTGGCTCTGTCCCCAGCTGATGTCCCTGGCCCTGGCTCTGTCCCTGTCCCTCTGTCTGTCCCTATCCCAGCTCGCAGCTGACGTCCCTGTACCCCCCCTGTTCCCGGCTGATGTCCCTGGCCCCAGGTGACATCCTTGTCTGTCCCTGTCCCCCCCTGTCCTCCCCTGTCCCCAGGTGGGTGACAGCCCTGTCCCTGTCCCCAGGTGACAGCCCTGTCCCTGTCCCTGTCCCTGTCCCCAGGTGGGTGACAGCCCNGTCCCGGTCCCTGTCCCTGTCCCTGTCCCCAGGCGACCGCCCTGTCCCTGTCCCTGTCCCCAGGTGACAGCCCTGTCCCTGTCCCTGTCCCTGTCCCCAGGTGGGTGACAGCCCTGTCCCTGTCCCTGTCCCCAGGTGACAGCCCTGTCCCTGTCCCTGTCCCTGTCCCCAGGTGACGTACCTGCCCCCGCCGTGGGGCGAGTGCCGCTCCCCGGAGCTGGGCCTGGCGTTTTTCCCGGTGTACAGCGTCACTGCCTGCAGGATCGACTGCGAGACCCGCTACATCGTGGAGAACTGCAACTGCAGGATGGTGCACATGCCAGGTCAGGGAGCTGGGGACAGCTGGGGACAGCTGGGGCTGGGCTGGAATGATGGTCCACGTGCCAGGTTGGGGACACCAGGGACAGCTGGGGACAGCTGAAGGTGGCCGGGAGGGACAGTCCATGAGCCAGGTCAGGAACAGGGACACGTGGGGACACCTGGGGCTGGCCAGGAGGGACTGGGGCTCCCTGAGGGAAGAGGGGTGCACGTGGCCTTTGGGAAAGGCCAGACCTGAGGCAGCAGTGCCTGGAGCCAGCAGGGCCATCCCTGTCCTGGGGACATCAGGAACAGCAGAGGGGGAGGGAGGGATTGTCCCACCCTGCTCTGGGCTGGGGCAGTCTCACTTCGACTTTTGGGGCAGTTTTGGGCACCACAAAATATAAAAGACATCAAAGAACTCGAGAGGGTCCAAAGGAGGGACACGAGGATGGGGAAGGCTCTGGAGGGGCCACACGAGGAGCAGCTGAGGGCACTTGGAATGTTCAGCTGGAGCAGAGGGGCTGAGGGCAGAGCTCAGCAGGGGTGCAGCTCCTCCCCAGGGACAGCTCCGATCTCTGCTCTGGGACAGGGACAGGGACAGGACCCAGGGAACGGCTGGAGCTGGGCCAGGGAGGGCTATCTTGGGTATCAGGGAAAGGTTCTTCCCCCAGAGGGTGCTGGGCACTGCCCAGGCTCCCCAGGGAATGGTCCCGGCCCCGAGGCTGCCAGAGATCCAGGAGCCTTTGGACACCCAGGGATGCACAGGCTGGAATTGTTGGGGGGTCTGGGCAGGGCCAGGAGTGGGACTGGGTGATCCTTGGGGATCCCTTCCAGCTCAGGATATTCCAGGATTCCCTGTGAATTGGGGGCAAGCCATGGAAGAGAGACCTGGATCTGATTAAGGTTGGAAAAGCCCTCTGGGATCATCAAATCCCATGGGCCTTTTTTAGCTCCAGTGCCACCCCCTGGGTGCTGTTCCCAGCAGCTCCCACAGGAAAAGGCCCCTGTGGCAGGCAGGGGTGGGGACAGCAGGGTCACCTGAGTGCGGGGAGGTCCCTGGGTCCCCCTGTGATGGCTTTGTCCTGTCCCTGCAGGGGATGCTCCCTTCTGCACCCCAGAGCAGTACAAGGAATGTGCAGAGCCCGCGCTCAGTGAGTACCGAGAGAATCCCTGGATCCAGGGGAATTCCGGAGGCCTGGATCCTCCTGGCTGGCAGGAACGGGGGGATCTGCAGCCTGGAGACGGGTTGGGATTAGCCCCAAATTGCTGGGAAGTGCTGGATGCACCTTGGGATGAAGTTTCTCCTGGTTCTCCATGGGGCAAAGGGTTCCATGAGCTCAGAATCTCTCGGGATCAGGGGACCCCAGCAGCCCCTCTGGGGTTGGGTTTGGGGCTGGATTTGGGATGGAGGGAGCCATTCCCAGTCTGGGTTTAGGAGACTCTGCCATGAGTTCCCTGAGCTGCTGTTGGTAACAGTGTGGCCTCCAGCACGGGGCCTCTCCAAGGTGGTGAGAACTGGGATGAACTGGGAGAGAAATGTCCAGGAATGGCCCCCTTGCCCCTTTCTGTGAGGGATAATCTCTGCTCCATGTCCCTGATCCATGGGATCCCACCCTGCTCCATGTCCCTGATCCATGGGATCCCACCCCACCCCACGTCCCTGCTCCATGGGATCCTGCCCCATGTCCCTGCCCCCCGCAGGTCTCCTGGCAGAGAAGGACAGCACTTACTGCACCTGCAGGACCCCCTGTAACCTCACCAGGTACAACAAGGAGCTCTCCATGGTCAAGATCCCCAGCAAGACCTCGGCCAAGTACCTGGAGAAGAAGTTCAACAAGTCAGAAAAATACATCTCGTGAGTGGGGGAGGGCCTGGATTCCTGTGGTTTTTGGGGGGAATGTCTGGAAAACACCCAGTCCTGGCCATTCCGTCCCCAGAACTGGAACGTCCTCCAGGAAGGAGCAGAGTGAAAACCTGGAAGAGATGAGGTTGATTTCTTCTCAGTAGAACAACCTGAGTTGTTTCCCAAGGACTGCCCTCATGGGAAACCTCCATTCCCACCAAAAAAAGTGCAAAAATTCCCAGTTTTGCTGGTCCTGTTGGAGATTTGTATCTCAGGACTGACAGCCTCAGGCAGCCAAGGCCTTGGAGCTCTCCCAGCCCTGGGCATGGGGTTGCTGTGGGTGGGGATTGAGACCTGTTCTAGATCCTTTGGATTCTGCTTCATAGAATCAGGGAATTGTGGTTTGGCTTGGAAGGGACCTTAAACCCACCCAGTGCCACCCCTGCCATGGGCAGGGACACCTCCCCCTGTCCCAGGCTGCTCCCAGCCCCAGTGTCCAACCTGGCCTTGGGCACTGCCAGGGATCCAGGGGCAGCCACAGCTTCTCTGGGCACCCTGTGCCTCACCCTCACAGCCAGGAATTACCATCCAAGAAAATTGATTCCTGAGGAATCCTGGGAAACCTTTTCCAGCTGCTCCAAAGGCTCCCAGAGCCCTCAGGGTGCCCTGAGCTCCTGCTCTGCACCAGCTCCAAGTTCTATGGGTTCTGAGAGAGGAACAATCTGGACAAAGAGGGGAGTGAAGCCCCAGAATCCCATTTTTCCCTTATCCCAAAGGATTGAGCCACCAGAGGCTCCTGGGCTGATGCTTTTCCCATTTCCACAGAGAGAATATTCTTGTGCTGGACATTTTTTTTGAAGCGCTCAACTACGAGACCATTGAGCAGAAGAAAGCCTATGAAGTGGCAGCCTTACTTGGTAAGGGGGGACTGGGACCAGTTTGGGGGCTGTGCTGGTCTGGGAGGGACAGAGGGAGCCTGGGAGGGGTCCTCAGCCTTGAAACCCCCAGCAACGCCCCATCTCTACTTCCCTCACCCCTCCACGGCACCCCAGGAATGTCCCCACGTGTTCATGGAAGATTCTGGAGTTGCTCCATCCCTGCCTGCTCCCAGCTCCCCCTTTTTTCGGGGATTCTGCTCCCTGTGATGCCCCCTGGGCAGTGTGTGGGGGAGGACATCCCAAAACCATCTCCCCATCACCTCTTCCCTGCTCCAAATCCCCCTTTTCCAGCCAGGCCTGGGCCTGGGCCTGGGCCTTTGGGTGCCTGATGGAGGAGCTGCAGGAGACCCTGAGCTGCTCAGCCCCAGAGCAGCTCCAGCTTTGGGGTCCCAGCTGCAGAACTGGGGTTGGTCCCACTGGGTTTGGTGTGGGGCTGAGCCCTCCCCCAGCCCTGCAGCCTCCCTGAGCCATCCCGAATCCCTGGATCCCTCTGGAATGCTGGCAGTGCTCAGCACCCTGGGAAGCCGGAGTTGGGGCTGGACACCCCAGGGTGGGGACATGGAGGTGTCCCTGTGTCACCCCATGTGGGTGGCCCTGCCCAATGTCCCTTCTGGGGCTTTTCCAGGAATGCCAGGGAGGAAGAGGAGGCTGCTGGAGCCTCTCTGACCCAAGCCTTGTAGGACCCTCATTCCCAAGGCTCTGGAGCCTCGGGAAGAGCCTCATCCCAGAATCTTTTTTCCCAGGCTCAAAGCCTCCAGGAGATTCCCCATGGTGCAAATCCGAAACATCCCCTGGGATCATTCCAGGTTCTCATTTTGCTCCCAGACTTTTACCCTCTTTCCTCTCTCCGTGTCTCATGGACACCCCTGGGAAAGGCCCCTTCCCTCCCACCCATGGGTGCCTTTGCACTGGGGCTCAATCCAGGACTGTTTTCCAGCAAAATCCTTGGGATCTGCCTTCCCTGAGCTACACATCCCAGTTACCTTTCCAGCAGATTCCTGGGAATCTCCTCTCCTCAGGTCCCCTCCACCCTGGGAGACTCAAGCAGAAGCCAGGAGATGCTTCCCAAAAATCCCAGGGCACCTCCCTTCCCATTTTTTTGCCAGGTTGGGGTTTTCCCTTGGCTCCAGGATTCTTCCCAGCAGCTTCCCCAGACTGGGAACTGGGATTCCTGGGATGCACCCCAGGCTCATTAGCAGGAAAAGCACTTCGGTGGCCACGCCCGTTCCTGGGATGCCTCTGGAGGCGCTGCTGTTCCGGGGGGAATTTTTCCCGGTTTTTTTTTTTTTTTGGGAGCCCAGGAGCCCTGACAGCACTGTCCCCTGCAGGTGACATTGGTGGCCAGATGGGGCTCTTCATCGGGGCCAGCATCCTCACCATCCTCGAGCTCTTCGATTTCCTGTACGAGGTAAGGCCTGCCCTGCCCCCACCTGGGAATTCCATCCTGGAGCCCCTCATCCTGGGAATTCCATCCTGGAGCCCCTCATCCTGGGATTTCCCACTCCTGGAGCCCCTCATCCTGGGATTTCCCACTCCTGGAGCCCCTCATCCTGGGAT
>VZTR01003497.1:0-65193 GCA_013400775.1 Chaetops frenatus
CTGGCGCCCTCGCCGCCGCCGAGGCCAGCGCTGCCCGCGTTGCCCCGGCTCCGGAACAGGAAAGCGGTGGGAGGTGCTGCGGGCGGAAGCACCGCCTGCCCGAGGAGCGGCGGCATGAGCGGAGCGGAGCCGGGGTCCCGCGGGGCCTGCCGGCGGCATTACCCGGCCCTGCCCGTGTGGGTGGTGGAGGACCATCAGGACGTGAGTGCCCCTCTCTGGGCTGCCGCGGGGGGGGGACTCCCTCGGGTGGGGCATGGGGAGGGGCTTCACTCGCGTGTTTCTCCCCGTGTTTCTCCGCGGCGCGGAGGCTCAGTGTGGCACAGGGAAGCGAAGAGAGCTGCCTGGTGCGGTCACCGGCGGCCTCCCCGGGAGATGCGCTTTCCCGTCGTGTGTGCGGGGTCTCCGGGCGCTTCCTTAGGAACGGCCCTCCTCTCCGCAGCCACACAGAAACCCTAAACCTGCCTTGCCTTCCGCTGCTGAAACGTCAGTGAAGTTCAGTGCCCAGGTGTCCTGATTTTCCTTCCCGATTCACCGATTGAGTTATGTATTGCCACTATCGCATTTTGGCATCTTTTCAAGTAATTATTACTGACTGTTTTTTTCTTTTTTTGTATCATTAATTTCTATAGTTCAAAGGAAATAATATCTACATTACACTGCTGTTATAATTTGCCAGATATTAGTGGAGTGCTTGGACACTCAACCTTACCTCAAGTATGACATGTCAACAAACGATAAATAAATATAATCCCATACCAACAAGTAGATTGACTCCCACTTGACAAGAAATGTTAAAAATCCGGAGCTTTGCTTTTTTTCATTGAGTCATGGAAAAAGGAAGTGAAGAAGGAACTGCTCTTTCTGGTTTCTTATCAGAATAAACTCAGCATAAATTGAGGCTTTAATCCGAAAATCACAGATTCGTTACTAGATTCTCTGCAAAGAGAAAATATTAGTGTAGTAAAGTTTATTAAAGAAAATAATGTCACGAGCTTATAAGTAGTTTAATGCAGTTCATTTTTGCCAAGACTCACTGAATATATGATGCTGTGATAACCAATTTTTCATGGTAGCCAAGGACTCAGGTCACTGTGGTAGGAATTCTGAAATAATGCCTCTTAATGATCCTTCTTTGTTTTAGTCTCTGTATTTCTGTTTTCAATTAGCTTACAGTTCTATTAACACTAAATATTTACATTGTGTTTTTAGTATAGGAGTGTGAACGAATTGGTCTATCTTGCATAAAACATAAACAGCTTTTTGTCCAAAGTGTAAGAACTTCACAGAAAATTTTATATCAGCCTTGCTGACAGTAGGGTACCTCCAGAGCACGTTGTCAGTAGCTGCATCATGCACTGATTAATAATAACAGCTGTCATTTTGTTCTTATGCCAAATTAGGAGAACTTGAAAGGTTAGAGGTCTTAGTATCTTGTGTCTCTTGCAGCCTGTAGTTGCACTTACTTGAGGTGAAGCTTCAATTTTAATTGAAGATTGTAGATTGTTAGGTAGGCCAGATCACTTCTTTTTTTGTGAAGAAGTAAAAGCCATGGATCAGGGAACCCATGTTGTTTTTAACCTTGTTTTATCTACTATTGCAATAATATACATACGTTTTATGGTAATGCCTGTGCAGTGTGCAGCATTTGTCATCTTAATCAATTTTATGCCAGAAAAAGTAGCTCAGTTGCTGTTGTAATGTAGACGTCACACATAATTTTTGTTGCTTCTTACAGTCTTCACATTCCCTGTATAATAGGGCTGTGATTCACAATCCTTGTTGGATTTGCTGTGGCAGCCAAGGCAGTTGATGCCCTCTAACTGTGGAAGAGACACTGTGTACTGCAGTTCCGAGTAAGAGGTATCTTGAACCAGCCATCAGTTTTCTCATTTTTATCACCTTATATTATTGCAGTTCAGTAGTTTGCTATGCTGTAAGTTGGTGAGTTGCCTCATCTCCTGTTTTTCTTACTTGTGAGTAAAGAACTTCAGCAGGGAATAAAGTTGAGCAGTTGAGAAACTGCAAATACTTAGTCATGGAAGGCTTAGGAATTAATTCCTCAAAAGGGATAGATTTAATGGTCAGCTGAAGTTTAAATCATGGTAGGATCAGTTTCAGTGTATATTAGTTAACTTACAATACATAAGGAGGAAAATTTTCATCTCAGCACCAATGTATGGTGAGGAAACTTTATAGCATGGGGAAGCAAATATAGGGTCAATGATTCACAGAAGAGGAAAGGCATTCCTGGGGCTTAGTTATATATGAAAAAAAAAACCTCATCCAGGAATAGAGTTGAATGGCTGATGAAAAGAGCTACTGCAAACAAGACTTCCTATAAAGAAGGAAAAAGGGTGTAAAACTGTCATTCTTCAAGCAGTTACTTGTCTGGAATGCTTGGGCTTATAATGATTACTGTTCATGAGTTATCTTGCCACTAGAGTTATTTCCCCTTTGTATTGTTTTCTGTCTCCTCCTTCCTCTAATCCAGATTCTAAAGGAATTTATAACTGGTGTTCTTGCTGCTAAAGCTGTTGTATTTTTCAGCCCACCGGTTATCATTAAAATGTTTCCATTCATGTTGCTTTAGGTGCTGCCTTTCATCTACCGTGCCATCGGTTCAAAGCACCTTCCTGCCAGTAACATCAGTTTTGTTCATCTTGATTCCCATCCAGACCTTCTTATTCCTGTGGATATGCCTGCGGACACTGTATTTGACAAAGAAGCTCTTTTCAGGTATGTCCTGAGTACTGCATGTAAGTCTACTTGCTGCCTTTGATTCACAGTGAACATTGGTGTGACCGCGTAGGAAGGATGAAAAAAGGAGGTATAAGTCAGATTCAGGTTGTATCTTCTGTCTTTTCACTTTTGCTGGAACTTTATTTTTTAATGGCAGAAGTTACATTGCATATCAAGGAATTTATCATGTATGAATTTACTTTGTGTATTTGCTCAGTAGTATATGAGGGTGTTATCCCAAGTAGTTCCTCTGGATAAGAGGAAGGCACTCTGCATGGATGCTTTGTCTGAAAAGCTGTAGTTTTCAAAGTCTTTCTCTCTTCACACTGAGAAATTGACTTTGAGATTGAAATAGCACATCCTTTGTTGGCATGCTGAATATGTGAAGTAGAGCAACATATTCCTATTACAATCATCAAGACCAATATTTTCCCCGGCATCTAAGGTATGGAGGTAATAAGCCACAGTGATCTCTGCTACTGTCTTGCTCTTCCTGTTTTAAAATAAATATTATGTGCCTGGGTATTATGGCAATTTACAGCAATTACAAGCTGATGCATTTCATGCATAAGTACTTCAATCACCCTAGCTATATTTTGTTCTCCTTGTTGGATGACTAAAAGGTTTTCTGGACTCTATCATAACATCATTGAATGGTTTGGGTTAGAAGGAACCTTAAAGATCATCTAGTTCCAACTCCCCTTCCACAGGCAGGGATACTTTCCACCAGACCAGGTTGCTCAGGGCCCCATTTAACCAGGCTTGAACATTTCTGGGCATGCATCATCTACAACTTCTTGGACAACCTGTTCCAGTGCCTCCCCACACTCACAGTGAAGAATTTGTTCCTAATATCTGATCTAAACACACACTATTTCAGTTTAAACCCTTGCCCTATCACTGCATGCCCTTGTAAAAAGTCACTCTCCAGCTTTCTTGTAGTCCCATTTGAGGTATTGGAAGGTCCTATAAGGTCTCTGTGCAGCCTCCAGGCTAAACAATCCCAACTCTCTCAACCTGTCCTCATAGGAAAGGTATTCCTGCCCTCTGATCATCTTTGTGGCCTTCTCTGGACCTGCCTAAACAGGTCCATGTAATTCTTACCTTGGGGGCCCAGAGCTGGATTTAGCACTCCAGGTGTGTGGTCTCACAAGAGCAGAGTAGAGGGGCAGAATCCCCTCCTGTGACTTGCTCATCATGCTTCTTTTGCTGGAGCCCAGGATACAACTGGCATCATACACCTAAAAAAAATAGGGTCTTGATAATGAGGAGAGATGCTAATCCTGTGCATGTGGATTGACTCACTTTAATTATTGAGATGACATTTAAAATATACTTGGAGCAGTTTACAATAAAACACTGTCCTGTGGTCAGTTTGAAGTTCTTTAGAACAACATTCATGATGTTCCGTGCACTTTCCTCTTCCTGGTGTATTAAGAGAAAAAAGGAGGTAGAATCATAGAATCATTAAGGTTGAAAAGGCCTCTAAGATTATCAAGTCCAACCATTAACCTAACACTGCTAGGTCCACCACTAAAGAGTTCATAATCGAAGTGCCACACTTTGAATCATAGTGAAGTTGATTCCACTGTGTGTCCAAACTTTTTTATACCTACTACAGACATTGTTGGTTTGTCTCATGAATAAAGATTTCCCTCTTTTTCTTTCTTTGATGATGTTACCCTTACGTGGAGTACTAATTTTACATGATTTGCATGGGGACCTTCAAGATTTGGAAGATGTTTGTGGTATTGACCATTTTTATTTATAGGGAAAGTAACATTGCTATCTTCCATCTTTCTCTGTTGATTACAGTGAATTAAGTATTGAAAACTGGATTATGCCTGCTGTTTATGCTGGCCATATTTCTCAAGTAGTATGGCTTCATCCACCCTGGGCTCAGCAGATTTCAGAAGGGAAGCACAATTTTCTAATTGGGAAAGATGTATCAACAACAACGATCAGGTAAATTGTCTGCTGTCATATACTGGTAATACAAAAGCCATCTCTATAGCTTTTCATTGGATTTTTTTTGTTTGTTTTCTTGGATAAAGATGAAAATTTAATTTGTATTTATAATTTCCTTAGAACCTAATACAGTTACACTTGTATCAATTTAGTCTTTGGTCTAACTAATAAAATTGTTATTTGGTATCAGCCATAACTTCTTTTCTAGTGTAGGGTGGGTTTTTTTGTTTGTTAGGAGTTTTTTTGGTTTTTTGAAGTTAATCTGGTTAAGCACTGAAACAGGTACTCAGGTAGTGAATTCTCCATCATTTAATAAAGGACAATTGACCTCAGCAGCCCCATCTAGCTTTGAAGTTAGTTCTGCTTTGATCAGATGATTGACTAGAGACTGCCAGTTGTCTCTTTGAATCTTAATTATTCTGTGATTCAAGTTCGAATCAGAGCCTCTCATCATTCTGCAGGATGCAGTCCATAGTAACTTTGCATTCACCATATTCACTGTGTTGTGATTTTGTACAGCTTTAATGGATATTTGCAAATCATGTCTCTTGTGAGCGTAGCAGAATAAATCTTTCAAAGCAAGTTTAATAGAAAACAGCAGAGAAGTGCTTTGTTTTACCACCTTAAAGTGCTACAATTCTGAATCTGAAGCCTAAAGAGAATCTAAATATTTTTTTTTAAACAAGCTAGTGCTTTCAGTTACATTTAATCATTTAGCCAATATATAGAAATACTTCATGATGGTTGAATAGCTCTCTCACTGGTGGCCTTAGCAATCATGGAAAGAACATTTCAGGCTTCCTTTTGAAGATGGTCAGGTGCATTTTCTTCAGGTTTTAGGCTTACCAAAACCATGAAGGAAGAAAGGGAAAGAGTCCTCATAAATACAAATGTCCTAAAAGTTTTGATGACAAGAGATGGATAGGCAGCAGATACAGCCTCTTCCTTAGAGGGCAGTAAGCTACTGTGAGCTCATGTTGAACCCAGCAGAATTTCTGGGAAGATGTGCTGTGATTGCCTGGTCAACAAGATGGAGTTGAACTCCAGCCTCTCACCTTGACAAGCTCAGGGTAATCCATCCACAGGACACTGGGGAATTAAGCTTCAAATTTCTCCTGCTTAGGAAATTATTTGTCTTTGTAGTTGATTGATGGTGATACCCTGTAATCAAATGAGGCCTTACCACAAGTGAGCAGAAGCTCACACTTATGCTGCTTAAGGCTTAATGTACTGTAATACAGCTTGAAAATTCTATTCTTTAAATTTTCACTGTAAGTAGAGGTTTAGTGTTGCTTTTGGTTAGTTAGTTGTTTTGGGGGTTTTTTAAAGTGGATTCAATTGAGAGTTATCTATTTAGCCTCTATTACCATCTTTATCACTTAGGGAATCTATTGGAGGTAAAAAAAGTTAAATTCTACTTATGAATTCATAATATTGTACTTTCACTAAATCAATATTTATGCGCTTCAGGGCATTTCTCAAACCTAACTATCATAATTTTCCTGGAAGATTAGGAAACTAAGACAAAATATCCGTATGTTTGCAATCTTATGTGCCATAGTATTGATAATATCTTGTAAATTCTGCATGTTGTCTTTAAAAAGCAATTCAATTTCAAATTAATCTTGGTAGCACATAATGCAGAATCTTTTTCTTACCCATTAAAACTTTGTAGGGATATCATAAAAAATATAGAGTGAATTTTAATATATTTATTCCACAATAAAGAAGTAAAAAAATTTTAATATCATTTAAACCTGAGGATTAAAAGTAATAATTTTGTCTACACAGTTTTATTGCTTTCATTACCCATCAAACATGTATTCATTCTTCTCTGGATCCCTTTCTCCTAAGCTCTCTGTCAAGATGTGTGTTAACTGTGAGTTATTGTCAATTGCAGAGTTACAGGCACAGATCATTACTTCTTAAGTGATGGTCTTTATGTTCCTGCTGATCAGCTAGAAAACCAGAAGCCTTTAAATTTGCACGTCATTCTCATCAATCCTACTGAATCATCAAACAGCCGTGAAGGAGATGGTGAAGTAACATCTGCTAAAAGACTGAAGCTAAATACAGATGATACAGCAAGTGCCTCTTCTGCCTCTTCAGTGGCTTCTGGTGACCTTGATCACATCATCCCGAGTGTGAAGAGAAAGGAAATACAAAATGCAGGTGCCCTGAATGGGGCAGAAACCTTGGCAGAGGGCTCAGCTTCCAGCTGTCTCAAAAACAGTGAATGCCCAATGAGGGATGTTGTTAAAGATGTCTGCCAAGTACTGCAGAAAGGGGACGCATATGTTCTGGACATCGACTTAGATTTTTTTTCAGTTAAAAATCCATTCAAAGAAATGTACACACAGGTAAGCATGGAAATTGAGTAGCCTCATACCACTCACAGAAGAGTCCTAGCCTTAGTATTTATGTCTATGGAGAAACTCTCATCTAAGATAAATTAGCATATTAGCTGATCGTGGTTAATGATTCATGGTAACATTCTAAAGAGGTACTTCAAGTTTAAAGAAGTATTTTTAAGGGAGTTTATGGGGTAAAAAATTACAACCACCAAATGGAGTTTCTTACACTTGGTATCAATATCGAGTGAACTTTAAAACTCAGGTGTATATTCAACTTCTGCTTGTTGCTTGGGACATAAAAGCTATGCTTGGGTTTCCAGAGGTTACCTTCCAAATACTCTCTGCAAGATTCATCAGGATGGGATGAGAGACTTCTATCATTTTTTACCCTCTCTAATAACCTGTGCTTAGAAAGCCATGATGCTATCAGGAGACTGCCTTTCAAAAGGCACAGTAGTGTTGATTATCCAAAGAGTGGTAGCTTGTCCTGATGAGAGGCTGTTATTATCATTATCATCTGCGATACTAGAGTAGGGAAATGACCTTTTTTTGAAGAAGGAAGGCTTTGAGGATTTGGTTTCTCATTTGAAGAGTCATTTGCTTCCTCTTTTTTTTCTCTTTCAAAGGCAGAATATGAGCTTTTGCAAGAGTTGTACAATTTCAAGAAGCCACATAAAAATGCAACAGAGGTATGATGCTTCCTTGTGGAATGTATGAAGGAATGATTCTTGTTATTTACCCAATGAAAATGAGTTACGACAACAGGAAGGAACCTATCAAAGGTGCTTAATGAAGTGGTCTCACATTAAGTTATGCAGCTGAATGCTAATCAGCAGCATCTTAGGAATTTTTTTCTATTAAATGTTTTGATTAAATGTGTGAATTGCATAAATATTTAGCAGGAGTGTGAACGTTTATTTCTGTAAACAAATGGTAATTAACAAGGAAGGAATGAAAACCTAGTAAGTCACCAGCAAACTTGTTCTTTTTATGGCTTAACAGGGCTTAGGTTTGGTGGGGTGTTTCTTTTTTGGTTTTTCGGTGGCTGGTTCTTTTTTCTTTTTTTTTTTCCTACCTCCAGGCTCTCCCCTTCCTTCCCTTGTTGCTCTTTCTTGATAGTCAGAGCTGTGATGAATATGTAATTGGTATTTTACCTTTTTGTTCAGATGTGGAAAGGACGGTATTATGCCACTGTAATGTACTTTTCCTTTTATGTGCTGTATGCTTCTGAAAGATGTAAATACAAGCTTTCATAATCTCGTCTAAACATTAGTAGAGAGAAATTCAACACATTTAATTATCACAGATGAATGAAACCTAATTAATATATGTGAATAAAGAAATAAAGATATGTTGACTATTGGCCAATTGATTTTCATATTTCTTAGTCAATCAGGAATAAAAACAGGTACGTATTTAAAAGGTGTCTTTTTTTAAATTTGTAGAGGAAAAAACAGCAAAATGAGTTTATTTATTCTGAAGGTATAACAGTTTCTGCAGGCATTTGTTATCATCCTCTTGAAAAGATGTGCTGTAGGAATGAATCAATTGTTTCTGATTCCCCACTTCCAGTAGATCAGTCATTACTGATTTTAAATGATAGGGTAAGTCATGATGTTCTTACCTCTTTTTTTTTTTTCCCTAACAATCTTTCATATATGCTTATTTAAAGGAAGACTTGCTGGATTGTGTTGAAAACCGTGTTCACCAGCTGGAAGATCTGGAAGCAGCATTTGCAGATTTGTGTGAGAGTGATGACGAAGAAACCCTGCAGAAATGGGCATCATATCCTGGGTAAGAGATTTCTAAGTGGCTTACATTGCAAACAGCAAGTTTGAGAACTGGTTAGTCCAGCATTTTGATAACAGAGAAGGGCAGGACCTATGCAAGTATACACTTCTTCCTTTAGTTCTAGAGGAGAAAGGGACTAGAGGAAAGGCAGTCTGCTGTCTTCAGTGCCACTGTAAGCTTTAGAAGCTTAGTCTTGTACAGCTTCATGCAAGTTCTGTTATCTATGGATGGAGGTATATTTGGTGACTAAAACCTTGGTCATCAGCATGTAGCACAGCTCTCAAAAAAGGCAACAAACCAAGGAGGATGTGGAGAAGCAGTTCTTTGGTGCTTCCAAAGGTTCTGATTTCTTTGGAAAAATGGAAGTTAATGGAAATGTATCTGAGCAAAAGTCTCCACTAAACATGTGAACTGCATCACTCTGCTTTAAAACTAGATGTTTTCAGCTGAAAGTTTTCAAATGAAAAGAGGCAGGGAAAGTCTGAGCTTTTCCTTGATAGGAAAATCATTCATTTTGCACATCAAATGCAGCAGTTACTGTCCGACCTCTGTAACAGTGACAGGCAGTATTTCCTATAAAAGATCATAAGACTTTTGAGCTACAACAGCTTCTCTGCAGATCTACCCTAAAAGAAGCACAAGGAGACTTGCCAGAGGCAGGTATGCTTAAAAGGACTTTGTAAGAAAGACCTGGTGCAATAATACTGGTAATTTCCATTTTTGCAGATGCAAGATGACACAGAGGAGCAAATTTCCTTTTCAGATCCTAGGCCATAATTTCTACTTCCCTCTTGTTTTCTTACCTGTTTTTTTTCTAACCATTTAAAGTGTATGTATATGTTTCCAACCATTTGTAACAAATTTTCATTTTATTTTTACTCCAGAATGAAGCCACTTATTCAACTAGTTCACAGTTTGAAAACCAGGATGGAAAGCCCAGACTATGAAATGGTAGGTGACAAAGTAAAAGAGCAGAAAGCAGACAAATGTCAAAAGCATAGCTTTGACGGGGAGGGAGAGTCATACTTCCTTTCAGACTTATTTCTTGATTCCGGACTTCATGAGATTTTGGTAATTTTCCTGGGGTTTTATGTCTTATTACTTAGACCAGCTTTTCCTTTCAAAGCTGCTAAAATTCTAGTCTGCTTTTCTGTCTAAATTTAGGCAACATTAGTGTGGTCTTACAGGACTGTGATGTCTTGGGCTGCATCCTGTGAATGGAGGCTAAATTTCACCAAGTTGTTGATCTTCTTTGCAGAACTTAAAATAAGGTACCTATTTATAAAGTATCAGAGCTGTATCATCTTCGAGGGCTGCAGCATACTCTGAATTCCTTAGAAGAGTTCTGGTGTATTGGAGATAACAAAATAATCCATAAAACCTCCAGAATTTTACTTGTTTAAAGAAGCTGGGGGAAACCCACCCTCTCCAACTCTTACTGTCTGAAGAGGTCTAAGTTACTTGTTTGCCTAGGGATCGTATCATAAAGACTTTCTACATGCATAAGCTGTATCAACCATTCATCAACAGAAATTAAATCTCCCTTTAATTTACCTACAGGTCCATCAAGCTGGTCTGACCTGTGATTATGTGGAGCTTCCTTATCATGTTAGCACTGAAGATGAGATCGAAGGCCTCATACAATCTGTTAAAGTTCTACTGACAGATCTGCCCAAACCCACACTGGTGACAGTTGCTCGGTAAGACTGTGCAGATACTTTCACTTTAAAATGTCTAGACTGTGCTCATGAAGCTAAATGATCCTGTCAATATAGCACTGTTTCTGTCTTAAGCTCTGTTAAAGTGGAAGCCTTATAATGTAGTGAAAATTGACATTTGAAAACGTAGATCATAAAGCAGTGACAGCATCTACAAAGCTAAGCGAAAGTTCTGCCCTGCTGACCGGTTTTAAGGGGCTTTAGAGTAGATGACAGATTGCAAAGGCAGTTAAAACATGATGACAGTCAGCTTCAGCACAGGTTATATAAAGGCTGTGATGAGGCCTGATGTATGTTGGGATTGATAGCTGTCTCTGGAGTTCATACATCTCTGCCTTGCATTACTTCAGCTAATTACAGCAAAGCTGGCTTGAGCTGAAATCCCACCTTCCATACTCTCCTGCACTAGGGTTTATTGTACTACACATAGGATTTATTTTCTTAGTGAAATTTTTCCTGGAACTAGTTTTCATCTAGTAGGCTGAAAGGGGTTTATATACTCTAAAACTCTAGTAAAACTTTGTTACGGGATAAAAGCCTCTAGGACTGTAAGGGTGTTATTTAGCATAACAGGACAGGCCAGAGACCTGGAAGAACCAAAGAAATGGCTTGAAAAATCTAATGTGTGCCTCTTGACAAATTATTGCAATTAAATAATTCAGAAATGCTAATTGTGCCCTTAAAGGACTGCCAACAATAGCAGAAGCTGATATGAAACTGGTTTTGTCAACAAGAACTAGTATGACTAATGCCTGCAATAAAAGAAAGCTCTATTCCCTGTGTCAACTACAGGGTTATTATCCACTCCTGTGGAGAAACCAGAATAGTCTGTGTAGATCTTGACAGATAAAAAATTCAGGAAGTTAGCTCTACTTTTTTACTAGTATCTGTTTGAAGTTCATTAATAGATACTGTAAAAAATGCTGTATGCCAGGTATTGTGAAGATCTGTTTTTCAAGTTTTCCTACCTACTTTACCAGTGGCATTTGAATTTTTCAGCCTTAATTTTTCCATATGTCCTTTAATTAGATCATTTGCTTGAACTTTGACTGCCAGTATATTCTATGTCATATTCAGGAAGAGGGTAGAACTGGAAAGACTAGGTCATGTTCCTGACCTGCAGACTTTCTATTAAACTTGAAAAGTAGTGATGAGAAGCACAGCACTATGCTTCGAAGGGATACTGGGAAGCAAAACTTGCCACAGTTTGAAAGAAGCTTCAGCCTAGCCACAGAGCATTGCAGAAATACACAATGTGGTCATGGTGGTGATATATGTATTCTCATGCTTTTTTTTGTTGTTTTGTTTACAGATCAAGTTTGGATGACTACTGCCCTTCAGAGCAGGTTGACATCATTCAAGAGAAGGTTCTCAATTTACTACGTTCACTGTATGGCTCTCTGGATGTGCACTTAGATTATTCCAGCCCTTCATCTTCTTCGTGACTTTTCTTCATGTGTTGCTGTCTAATGCAGAGGATTAATTTAAGTTGTGCTTTAGCTGTGATTGCAAAGGGAAGACTGCTGTTATTTCAGCAGGTGGCACTAGAACCCAGGCTGACCCAGCTCAGGTTTGAGTTGCATTGCTTTCTCCAAGTCTGCTTCATCTGAACTGACTGTTACCTGTTTGGCTTTGTTCAGATTAATTCTGTAATTATTATTTTTATTGTCTTGTTTCTTAAAATTGGTGCAAGAGAAATTATTTTTTTGTCTATAAATTGAGGAGTTTTGTCCCATTTCTTTGTGTCTGTAAAAAAAAATAAAATATATAATTTCTTAAAATGGTTTTCTGTTATGTTTGTTTTTTGTAACTTGGTAACAGATTTGCTTCTGAGTTATGTTATATCTTTTGAAAAATTATATTTAAAATGCTCTTCAAACTGTAGATCTTCATAGTGATCTTTCCTAACTGTTTTACTTGAGATGACCCTCTCATTTCTCTAGAGCAGCTCATGGCTTCTGCCCCATCCACAGAATATAATTTATGTTTATTTTCTGTTTCATTAATATTGTCTTATTTGCCTTAGAGTATTTTATTGATGGTTTAGATAATATCCCTAATGTACAGACATTGGGCTTGGTATTTTCACTTCTGCATTATTTTGAGGATTAAAAGTATGTGTGCATGTGTGTGCTTTTATCTTTCAAATCCTGTAGGGAATTGATGGTTTCTTCAGAAAAAAATATTTTGCTTCACTGAAGTCAGCAGCAAAACCTGTACCAGATTTTCACTCATTTCAGTATTGCTATTTAGGAAATAATAGTTTTAGAACTATTTAATTTAGAAATCAGTATAGTTATAGAGGAAACTGACACTTTCAGAGGCAAAAACACCACAGGATTTGTTTGGAATGAAACTGAAACAGGAAAGAGTATGCCACCTAGAATATTGTCTTTTATTAGAAATAAATTTTGATTGTAATTTCTTCTGAAATAACTAAGTTCATTTGCTAACTTTACTCTTTGCTTTACAGAGACTTTGTGCACTTTTACAGTTTTTTACTACTTTTGCTGTTGATGTAAATTGTTATATTATCGATTGTAAATATATAATTCCTTTAAAATACTCATTCCAGTAGAATAAATTCCATGACCATGGATCCATTTTATTTGCGTTTTTGTGACGTGTCTGTCACAAGGATGTGCTTAGCCTTGGAGCCAATTTCCTTAATACTTCAAAAACTATAAAAAGTCATACATTGCATACAGTAATGAAATGCAGTCAGATCACGTGCTGCTTCTGTAAGGATTGGCCTTTTTTAAAGTTAAACATCTTTTATGCTGGGTTTTACATAAGATTTTAGAAAACAAAACCCGTGTGGGATATAGCTTAGCCCCTCCTGGATGGACAGGTGAGAGCCCATTTTCCTTGGGGAAAGCCTCGGCAAGGGAGGGCAAAATGCTGCCTGGCAGCCAGGGCTGAGGGATCCAAGTGGGGGAACCTTTAGCATGGATCAAACTCAACAGTGGATGCATCTCTGCCTGGATGCTGCTCTGGGGTGCTTTGGTGAAGTAACAAAACTAAATTTACTTCTTTGCATTTTATCTGTGGTCTTATGGTTGTTTCTGTGCCTTGCCTAGGCTGGCTCATGCACACGAGGTTCACTGGGGTTCTGCAGAATCAAAGTAACATCCTGAATTGTCTATTTGTTATCCAAGTTACTTAAGAAATTTTCCTTTCAAGCATAAATTTTGTTTATGAATGTCAAATTGTTATCATCTGAAATTTCTGACTAACACAGGCTGTAAATACATGCCAGAAAATGCTAGTCTCACATAATAGCAAAGACATTAATTTCTACATTAAGGACATTTGCAAGGTTGTTTTTTACTTTGGTGAAAAGTAATCAAGCCAAGCCAGAAACAGGTATCTCTTCTTTCTCATTTCTGCCCTGTAAGGCTTATTTATTAGCCAGATGCACAAATCCTCCATTCCCTGTGTCTGCCTCATTTTCCTCTCAGCTTATTTCAATATGTATAATGCCAAACAAGACAGTGAAATTGCAATGCATAACTCCTCTAATCAGTGCTGCAAGGATGGGACATGCAGGCCTATTGGAAATAAATCTACTTGAGGATATTAGTGGAGCAGCACCCTGTAAGTCAGCAGCTTCATATTATCCCTTGTGTCTGGGTGCCTCTGCCTGCTCTGCTCATCCCTTTGGGTGCACGGAGGAGTAAGGATGCCCACTTTGAAGGATATTTGCAGATACTCCTCAGTGGTAGAGAGAGTCCTAATTGTGGCTCAACTTCCAAGATGGACCATCAATCTGAGCACTTTGATATAAACAATAAAACTATCACACATTTGTGTGCAGTATGAAATAGGGCCTTACATCAGACATGCTGAGCAGCCACTTTCTTCCCTGTGCATCACCACCTCTGCACTCCATCCACACTGCAGATTCCCAGCTTGTCACTGTGGAACAAAATGAGCTTTTCCAAGAAGAATGAACAGGGGATGAGTCAGATGGTGGAGGTTACTGTGTTCTGTTAGCATTTCTTCCCCTCCTTGAGGCTTCTGTCTCAGTGTTGGTGGCAACTCTGTCTCTCCTTTCTGCTGCTAATGGTGCTGTGAATCAGTCACCCTAGCCTTGGTCAGAGCTGGACTGTGGAGGCTGGAGCCAACTCCATAAATATTTTCTTTCTGCAGCTACTGTGGAAGAAGAAGATAATTCTCCAGCAACATCAGCCTTGAGGGAAGAGACCCTTCCCTGGAGGTATTTAAAAGATGTGGCACTTAAGGCTATGGTTTAGTGGTGAGCTTGGCAGTGCTGGTTTAATGGTTTGACTCAATGATCTTAGAGGTATTTTCCAGCCTAAACAGTTCTATAACTATTCCTAGGAGACAGAATATGGGTCCTTTCTCCTTATGCATCCAAGGAGCAGCACTGGAAAGTCCCCTCCTGTTCTGCTTGATGGCCCCTGTTGTCCCCATCAGTGCAACAAACCCTTTGTATGTCCCAACCATTCTCAGAAGAAAGGATGAAGAACATCAGTTTTCTGCCTTCAGCTTTCAGTAACTATTGCAGGAGGAAATCCTCTGTCCCCACAGCAGAGGTGCAGCTCCCACGCCCCAGTGTAGATGGCAAGTCAGGATTCCAGCAAACCTAGTCCCAGCTCCTGCTTTGGCACAAACTCCCTCACCATCATCAGGCCCAGCCACAGACCAGTCCTGGGAGAGAGGCAGTCTGGCTTAGGTCTACTGTGACCCCAAGGGAGAATCATACCACCCCCACAATCCTTAAGGTAATTCCTTACCTCTCTTTGAGGACCACTGTCTGCCCTGCTTTGTCACAAGCACAGCTCTTGAAGGTGCTGGTGCTCATGTCCCCACAGACTTACAGGGGCTCCCACCTCCCCCTGCCCCCTCAGATAAGGGAGCTCTCATCTGCAAAGGAAAGCTTTACTCACCATATTCCCAAACATGCAAGAAGTGGCTCTGGTCTGAATTTTTGTCTGGTTCTGTGTAGTGGTTGGGTATTATTTTTTCAGTTGTATTGCAATTAACTTTGAGCATAAATAATTAAAAACAGGGATACTTACCCTTTCAAAGAAGGAGCCATCTCACTGGAGAAAGGTAAGCCATTCCAGACTTCTGTTGCTAAATGCTAGTTACATATTTTCAGCAGATTCCATAAATCTCCTAATGGTTTTGCATACCTTCTACCATTGAGGATTGCACTGTCTCCTGGGCTGCATTCCTATGGATTCCATGCCTTTAGCAGAATTGTTAGCATACATCTTTACTCAAGGTTCTTGGCAAAAAAAAAAAAATTAATACTAATTTGTGTTTGTCTTTCACTGCTTTACAGAATTAGGTCCATTACTGCAAACTTAGGGCTAGATCTCCCAAAACAGGTCTAAAATATGTTCATCCTTTGCCTGCCCTAGACAATACTATATCTTAGATTTATTCAATGTACAGTGTCACAATGTACAGTCAAGAAATATTTCCCAGCAGATTTTCTAACATGGAACTGAATATTACACTGCATATCCCTGTACTGCATTCTTTTCTAATGTTTCTGTCCTTTGTACTCTGCTTGCTACACAGCATCTCTTCCAGCCATTCTTGTAATTGCTTCTAAACATGTTTTAGAAAACATCAGATTTAATAAGAGTCCAAGGTGTACAAAAGCCTGGAACACTGTACCCTGTACCAGGTGGTCTTTCCCTGCTGCTTGATTTTCCTCAGCTCTGAATACTAATGGCCAAGTGAACTCAAATACCTGACTTAATTTTATCAAAGCCTGCCTTGGGACTTTATTCTCTTTACTTCAACTTTATTTATTTTCTCACTGTAAGTACAAGTCACCAGTTACCCAATTCCCACTAATACTGAACTTCTGCTATCATTTGTGTAATTCCAGTTGCCCAAACTCAGATGGCTTCTTGTTCCAGCAAGACCACTAGCTTCTTTGAGTTACTCCCTACCTTGGCTCTAGGCCAGTCATTAAACGGAGACCTGGCTGGTCTTCCTCATTAAATCCTGACTTTTAGGTTTTTTTAAAGTGGCATTTTCGAAATGTCTGTAACTAAAGTCAGAATATGGATGCATTTTGTTTCCATACCTCTAAGAGCTACTTTATTTCAAGTAAATATGGCACTGCTCAAAGCTAGCTCATTGAAGTTCCCGAGAAGTACAAGTCAAAAGCTGATGCATTAATGATAGTCCAAAAGTGTCAATGCAGACAACAATATCATGTCAGACAGAAAAAATTCACTGATAAGACTTTTAGTTTCCTTGTTTATAAGTTGTAATAGTAGAAATACATTTATAAAATACATATGGTACACTGGTTTTCATAGGAAATCTGACGGAATAAAATCTGCAGATTAAAAGTTCTGCCTTTGGTGAGGTTACGGATGCTGCTTCTTTTCTAACAAGTCACTCTATGTATCATTAGACAGTGTAGAAGTATAGAAGTAGTTCCCTTTTTTTCCCTTTTTCACAGATTTCAAGGAGGCTAGCAATCCTAGTAACAAAACTCTCTTCCTTCCCTTCCCACCTGCTCATCCTTGGATTTTTTAATCTACTTCTTTGCCTTGGTTCTCTTGTTTTTCCTTCTAAGCCTTTAATTCTTTTGATATTTTCTCTCTCTAGACTACAGATCAATACTAAGCTTTAAAAACACATAAGGCACAAAACACCTCTAAGCCCTGAATGCTATAGTATTAAACATTCTACTTTAGCCACCTCTAATACCAGTGTTACGTATTGTTCTTTAAATCAAAGCCTTGTGCACAATGCAGAGTAAGAGATACGAAAATCATCAAACAAGAAGTCTTACTAAGGAGATACTTATACAGCCATGCTGCTTAAGCCTGTTGCCAAACTGTCCTCATAATTAGGTCCAACAGGTGAAAAGAAGGACCATTTAGTGAACACAATGCCTGGGACTGGCCTCATGGAGAAGAAATACTTTTAAAGCACTGAATGCGGCTGGGGATGAATTCCCACTAATACGACTATTTTTGTTGCTGCCTGTGATTCATCAGGTTTCTGAGGAAATCCTGGTAAATGCCTGGCACAGGTCAATAAATGTTTGAAAAGTGACTAGAAACAGAAGAGGGTCTACTTACTGAAAGATATTTTTGGGAGAAAATTCCAAATACAACTGTGATAAAAAACCCCTTTCTTTCATATCTTATGTCCTTCTCCAACCTGCCAAAGATACTTCCTCAAATTTACATTTCTCCCTTTTGTGTATTGTGATGTCTAATTTTTCATGCCTAATTTTATAATTAATGATTAATAATTACTGTGTAGCTAGATAAAAAGATCTACCTCCTCTTTGATTCACTGGTAGTAATGAAACTTCAGCATTTTTATCTGTAATTTTATTTATCTGTAAAAATTGTTCATACCGGGTTGGTCAACACTATGTTTTTTCTTCAATGTGGAGTTTTTAATTTATAAAAAAGAAAGCGTATGAATACAAGTAATTTCATCTGAAAAATTAAATATATTAATTGAAATAAGATCAAAATGTTCCAGCTTGCACATTTCAGAAGAAAAATAGATTAAAACCAAAAAATTCCTAACAGTAGCTAAGAAATAGAGCATGGCTGGGACAGCTGACCTGAACTGGCCAAAGGGCAATTCCATACAACAAAATGTCATGCCTGGGATATAAAATGGAGGAGTTATACAGAAGAGAGTCTGGTTGATGCTCAGGGACAGGCTGGGTATCAGTGAATTGTGCTTAGCATTTGGATTCTGTATAATTCATTTCTATTGGGTTTTAGCTCTCTTTCTTTCTCTCCTTTAGTATTATTGTCATGATCATTATTATTATTGTCATTATGTTTTACTTTGTTTTAATTAGTAAACTGTTCTTTTCTCAACACAGGATTTTTAATTTTTATTCCAGATTCTCCTCCCCATCCCGTCGTGGACAAGTGGCAGCACATTTTTATATTGATCACTCTTAGCAACGTGGCAGATTAAGAATCAATTAGGACATGTAAATATGCAATTTAACTTGTAAACATAGGGCAGATATGACAAGTCTGTCATTGATGTCTTCAGATATTTGCCCATAGAGAACATTATAAAGAGTTATTAACAGCTTATTGGTCTCTGGTCCTAGAAGAACCTGTAGCTAAATTCCATAGCTGGAATCTGTACAATGCAACCCCTGATAAGTGCATCAGTGTGGACCTGTAACTGTACTCCTGTAACAGTCTGTAATGATACAGTGCAGAGCAGTGCGTCTTCTATTAAGACTAATTTTGGACCTACATCAGTCCTCATCAAACTATACTTCATTGAACCTTCCCAATCACAGTGAAGGTTCCACTGAGTAAAGGAGAAAAACAAGAGGGAAATTTAATTCCATTATTTGTCTTGTTTGTTACTGCAAAATTTTTGTGTCTGTGATTCTTTGTGTATTTGTGATTTAGCAGTGAAATGCAGGATCTAGTGAGTTGTTTATGAAAGATGACTACTAAGTCATCTTTCTTCTGGCATTTGTTCATTCCCTGAGAGTTCTCCCCATGGCCAGTAGGACTAATGCTGTGGCTATGTTTTGATGGTACAATTTTGATTTTCAGAATTATGTATTTCCTGAGGCTGGAATAATATTAGAGGTGATCAGTCTGCTGGTAAAGGTTAGGTTGTATATATTCTTTTCAAACAATGATAGCTATACAGAGGGAAAACATATTTCTTTTTTTTAGACAATAGGAATGTAAAATGAAACACAAAAGGAAAACACTGTATTGTTTTTATTTGGAACATTGGGAAAACTGATTTTCCAGTTGCAAAGCATAACCCTGAGAACAAATTTCTGGACAAAATGTTCTTATATTTTTTTCCCAGGAGCAAGAATTCTATATAATCACACACACAAGTCACACTGCTATTTGATGCAGCAGAAAAATAATCCCGGCTAGAGTCTGGAGGCTTTAATTACATCATAAGCTGAGGAAGATTTCAGGACAACAAAGGATGTTGGTGATGATTCCCCAGTCCTGGAAAGAAAAGACAGTGACAGACCTACTTACCTGCCCTGTGTAATAAATCATCATGCAAAAGGATGTGAATTAACACTTTAAACCCTGTTCATCCATAGGTGGAAGTCAGAGAAACACGTTGGTCTGGAGCAGAGCTTGAGAAGTTCTCAAAAATGTGTAGCCTTCTAAAGAAATGAGACATCTATCACCACTATATGGTGGGAGTGAGTGTGACTATTGTTCTTCATCTTTATTTTCCCCTGATGGATGCTGGCCGGCTCAGCTGATCTGCTTCCAGTAAACTCCAGAGTGGATAAATATCTCAAACTTTTCAACCTCCCACTCTCATAACCTCTGTGTGAAGAGCAAACTAGGAAATGGGAAGAGACATTACAAATTACCCCACTGAGGCAGCAGCATAGGCTGACTGTTGGGCTCTAGGGAGTCTACAGGCAGAGCTGCTCAGTCACAATGGCACCACATACAAGGCACAAGGAAGGAAGCCTCCTTTGTCCTGGTCGACCTGAATCTCCTTGATCTTCACCCAGACTGCCAGGGCCTGGGATAAAGCTGTCTATCCCAGAGGTCACCTCTTGTGCATCCAGAGTCAAACACAGCGGGAGTGGACACAACCATGAGAAACAACACAGCAGTCAGAGATGAAAGGGAAATTCATGGATCAGCAAAACAGAGGTTTTTGGAACCAAAGACAGCTCCAGAACATCTGTAGCAGGAAAACACTGTTAAGATCAAGATCAGCAACAACATGTTCAGTAGGTACAAGCTGTTCTCTGAACCACAGTTTGCCCAAGAGACTTCCATGCAACCCTGAGCCTGTGAGAAAGACATGCTTTGATGATCCTTATTTGTGAATATACTTTCACTAGGTTTGGAGGTTGTCCGAACAATTGGATAGTGAGATGCTAGAAGAAAATATGTGCTCTTGCACAGAGTTTTCCAGGTAATTTGAAACTGATGAGTTTCACATTGCTGGAGATTGAGAATAAATTGCTGGACAGTCTGAGGAGAATCAAGAGAGTATGCATCTTGGGCATCTTAGCAACAGCAGCAGCAAAGCCAAAACCACCTGAATCAGCCCTTTACTGCAGACAAGTTATTTTATATGGGTTAAATGAAGGTCATAACCAGCATGACCCTTTTGCAAATTGAGCCATTTTGATACTTTAGAAGGCTTTTTATTGGAAAAAAACCCAGCTGCTAAAGGTTGTCTCACCAATTCTCACCAATGGTGTCTGCACCATTCTTGCAAAATGAAACCAGGGCTTCAAGAAATTTAAAATGGCTGGACATTACCTACTACAAAATTAAGTAATCACTATTATGTATGTGAGTTCATTTCTGCTAGTCTTTAATTGCACACTGAGACAAAAAACTTGGGAACAGATCACAAAAATTATATAAACTTTTTTTTTCTTCCCCTGGAGTATTGAATTCTTTTGCTAGTTTTTGTAATTCTTTCATTTTTTGATCATCTGGAAGCTTCTAGATTGTAAATAAAATTACTTCCTTTGGTCTTATATAGTCATACACTTCTTTGCTCTCTTGAGAAAAATGAAAAGCTTTTCTGGCTAGCTTAATGCTTCATTTAATTTTACTTGCAGTGCCCAGGGTGCCATTTAGTGATGTCTGGGTACTTAGTACTTGCAGTCATTAAAGTACCTGCTGTAAGGGCAACAGCTGCTTCACCCAGGGAGTACGGGGCTTTTTTCTGTTTCCCCAGTTCAGTGTAACTAGTTATAGCTCTCCTTTTAGTTTTTTTACACTTCATCAAATGTGTTTATACTTTGACATTTCTCTGTTAAAAGGAGATAGCATATTAAGAATGGTGACAGACCTTTCAAAGGAGATGCCCCAAACTCTGCTTCTACGGGATAAATCATATAATTGAGGGCTCAGGGAGTTCAGTAGGGTGAATTGGGAGATACAAGGAGGTAGAAGTGGTGTTTGGTGACTGTAGCAACAGGTAGGTAATGAAGAGGATGTGTGACATAGTGAGAAGAGAAAAGCAGAAGAGGATGAAGAAGCTGTGGTGGGGGTCTCAGGAACTGCTTGAAAGTCAGCCTCCTCTCTGGTTGAGTGGAGTGAGGGGCAGAAAAGACCCTGACAGTGTGTAAGTACTGCTTGGGTGTCCCTTACTTGGAAATGTTCAAGGTCATACTGGATGTGGCTCTGAGCAACTTGAACAAGTTGAAGGCATACTGGTCCTTCCAGGGATGTTGAACTAGAAGATCTTTAAAAGTTCCTTCTAAGTTGAAGTATTTTATGATTCTATTCCATGAGTGGAACTGACATGTGATTGTTTTACAAAAGTTTTTTCATGTATTTGATAGTTAAGACACTCGATGTCATGTACCATTAAATTCTGATTAAAAGGAAAAATGAGCTATTGTTTGCAAAATGTGTGCATTGTGCCCTTGTCACTAAGATCTTTCTCATATTAATTATATTTAAGAGATGTTTTATTTCCTGTACTACTTCATCATTGTTGGTCATAAATTGCTCTGTCTGCTTTTCACGTCCTTGAACAATGGCACATACTTTTCACTTCTGCTGCTCATTATTAGTTAGGGGACTGGCCAATATTTCTGATGTAAGGGAACTTCAATAATGCAGAGACTTTGTATGTGAAATCTTCTGATTCCTGATGAGGTTAAATGGTACTTAATGTCTGTCTTCTCAGGCAAAAGTGCTTTAGTGTACAGGTTACAGCAGGGTAGCACAGCCTGGAAGCCCAGTCTGACTCCAGACTCTCACTACAGAAGCCTTCAGGAACAAAGACATCCCAAACACCAGACAGAAGAAATCAAGTTGTTTTGCTGACCTCCAAAAGAATTGAGGGAGAACTGTTAGATTCTTTAACCCAAAATTTCTTGGGGAACTAACCTACTACTAACAAGAGTTGGTTCAATGGGACCAATTGCAAGGTCCTACTCGTGGATTGAGGCAATCCCAATAAAAGACATAGGCTGGGTGGAGAGTGGATTGAGAGCAGCCATGAGGGAAAGAAATATGGGGTATTTGTGGACTAGAAGTCACAGGAAACATCCCATGTAAGTTCCATGTCTTACTTCCCTCTGCTGACAGCTGTCCAGGAGGTGCTCCTAAGCTATGAACTGAAATGCCAGTGAAGTAATGAGGTTGAGGGTAGGAATCTCTATTTCAGATCAGGCAGACACTTCCACAGATTTGCAAAAATATATTGCACTCTGAATTCTTTACTTACCAAGCTTATAGACTTTTCTACTGGACCTGGAATTTCTTTAATTTCTTGAAAATTAGGACACCTGCCTTGAGAAAATGTATATTTGTCCTGTTTCCCTTCATTGCTCATTTCCCTCTAGATGTGAAAGTCAGTGAAATACATTCAAAGGAGATTATTCTGAGTGAAATTTCAGGATTTTTAGAAAGCATTTTCTCTCACTATGTATACCAGAATTCTTTGAAAGATCTCGGGGAATGTCTCATTGTCCCAAGAAATTTTGTCTTGTACTAATCCATCCTGGTCCATCTTGTGGAAAATAGTGAACCTTTGAGTGCTTTACACCCACCAAAAGAGACAAGGAACTCAGTAGGAAATATGGTAGCTTTCTTGTTTTTTAAAATATCTGTAGGTACTTGTTCAGACTGTGTTCAGCTGAAACGGCTCAAGAATTGGGAAAGACCTGTCATGATGTTAAAACATTTTGCTAGGAAACATTTCTTCTGGTACTCACTTATCAAGGCAATTGTCCCTGCAGGAAGTAATATCTTCAGACATAGGTTTAGCATTCCAGGTTAAACAGTTCTTATTATCTTTGTTCACTGCTCAAGAGGTTCTGATCAGAATTCTTATGACAATAAAATTATACCAGAATAACTGCAGCAAATTACATTCAAATAGGAATAACTGAATTGCTCTTTATCATTCATTTAATTTTTTTTTTTGTTACTTTGAAATCCATCTGTACTCAATCTGTCCTGTGGAGACCAGTTGAATGAAGCTGGCATTTCTCAATTCTACAATTACCAACTTACCCTCTTTTCTGAGACTAATTATTCTTCAGGACAAAGAGAAAACTGTCTTTAATGCTTACCAGTTGTTACTCAGTTTCAAGTAAAAGCAATTTAAAACTATCCTTACATTCTGCTTTTCTGAGACAGAACAAGTATAAAAATGTTAACGGAACCCATAAACTTGATAGAGTAGGATTAGATTTTCACAAGAGAAAGAGAAATTCAGATCTGTGTTGCTTGCTTGAAGAGATATAACATCCAACAAGAGACTATAGCAATTAAATATAAGTACAAAAATAGAGGTGTTTTGTTTTCATAAATATATGGAAGGGAATAACATTTTTGAGATGGGCTTTTGGGCTATAGAAATAAAGAGAGAAGAGTGCACTGCAGAGAAAAACTAAAAATGGGTTATTTTCACCCTTCTTTTTATAAAAGCTGCTGTTGCAAGTGAACTGTCTATTTAATTGGCATTAAATTCAACAGTGAACTTTGATTTCTCCAAGGTGTAAATTAGCATAGTTCTTGCCCTGGACAAAACAGCTTTATGTATTTTGTTCCCTCTATGGTTATACATGCTGTCTCAAAATGTAATATGCTTTCTGAGTTTTGGAGCAGGGAAGCAAGCAGGAACAATATTGCCTAAATCAGAATTTGCTGTCATGTGGATAGAAGTTGATTCTGAGCACAGAGTCATTAGCTCCAAAGGAAAAGCAGTCAAACATCCTGGAGCTGAAGACTATTTCCCAGGCTAGAGGTAGTTCTGTGTTAAACCCTCGGAGTTCTCCTGATCTCTATCCTTGCAATCTCAAGTGAGGTTAATGATTTCTGACCTGGGGATTCTTGTTTCATGAAACAAAAATATGAAATGAAGGAGAGTTAAAACAAAATCTTGTGAAGTTGTTTTGTCTTACTATGTCTGGGGAAAAGCTGTTCAAAAAAATCCCTGTTCAGTCTCAGATCTCCCAGTATCCAACCTGTCAGGAGGTCTATAATAATCGGCTGTAGTTATCTTTGGTGAACAGGGTTTTCTTTATAAGTTTCAGCTTAAAAAGTTCTTTTTCAAAATATATCTCTCTGCTGTTGCTTATCCATGAAACACGCATGATAAGCATTATCTTGCTTTAACAATTAAGCAGTAGCTGTTGCTCTTGAAGATAACATGGTATATATATCTGGAATCTCAGCATTTCGGTGCATGCCCTTTCATTACTGTAAATATCTTCCTCCCTCAAATCTATGAAGTTTGCCTCTTCAGTTAACATTCCTTCTTCATTTCAGGAGTTGGAATCGATTATCCTTTTGGGCCCCTTCCAACTCAGGATGTTCTGTGATTGATTTATAAGTAAGGAGAAATTATGGAATTCAGAAAACTGTCTCTACAAACTCTGAGTTTGTGTGTGCAGATCTACAGTCACAGATACAGTGTCACATTTCTTCATCTAATTTTATCCTGTGTCAACAAGGAGTTGCTCTCTATTTTACAGTAGTTTATCTGAGCTGAAACTCTACCCAAGGTACCTTTCTGTTTAAAAGCTTCTTTGCAAATTATCATCTCCTTACTCCTACTTCTGGGATTTTTTTTCCTGAGCAAATTTTAGAAAATAATTTAGCCATTTCTAATTCTACTCCTTACAGTAAAGCATGTGGTTCAGCAGAGTAAAAACCACTCTATACTTCAAGCTGCATCTCAACCTGCATTTCTTACCCCCAAGTGCATTTTTTTTAAGATGTGTACTCTGTGCATATTAAGAGGTCTAGTAATGGCAATATGCAGGACTGAAAGTAGTAAGTTATGGGGACAAAATGGTAAAATGGTAAATTTGCTTACGTGAAAGAGAAAGGAAACTTAACTTTTACTATCTGTAACCATCACTGTCACTATTGTAGCATAATAATTTTTTTGGTTATTGCACAGAACTTAAATCTCAAAGTCAGTGGTGCAGGCAGTAGGTGAGCTGAAATTAGGAATGTCATATATGTGGCATTAGCAGTGGCATATAAGTGGCCTCATTAAAAAATTACTAGCTATGAAATGGATTGTTCTTTCTTAGGTATAATATTCAAGTAATAGAGTGGCATAACATTCACTCTGGAGGACAAGACATGACTCAAAAGTTAATTGACTGTTTAGTAGCCTGTTGTATTTGAAGATCTGAAATTAATTTCCCCCTCACATTTAATAAGCTAGAGCTTTTCTAATTGGAAAAATATTTGTTAGTGCTCCAGCTGTTAATATTATAAATGCCTAGGGCTTCCTCTGGTTTAATTTGTTATGCTCTCATTTAAAGTTCACCAAAATGCATTTTAAATAGTGACATGTGAACCAGGGGGGACATAAATCACCTTTTGCAGAAGATTATTCAAAGACTGAACAAAACCAAGCTGCAAGCCCTGACAAAACTATAAAGCAGCCACTAAGAGCAGATTGTTTTCTATGTAGGGGGACAGGTCTTATGTCAGAGACAAACACCCCAGTTTGGAAAAGGTTATTTATTCACTACAGAATCCATCTGGATAGGAGACTTCTTCCAAAAGGAAATATATCTCAGGGATGCTGCAGTTGTTATTATGTCAGGAGGCCAAGGGAAAAATATTGTATTTTAATTGTATTTCAATGTATTTCAATTGTAATTCTAAAATGAATCCTTGCTCCTGTTTCTCTTGTAAAACAAAAATGTCTGCAAAGTTTCTTTTTTCATTATCTTAACTTTGCAAATGTTCAGTCGGGGTTTAAACTTGAAGGTAGCTAAAATATATATGAAATGCAGTTGAGAGAAATTGATTTTTACCATTTATCATCTAGTTCTTTCCATGCATCATTATTTATTACAAAAATAGTTTACAAGTACATGTCAAAAGTCTTCTTGGCTAGGACAGACACCTGTGATTGAAACTTATTTCACACTTTTGACTCTTGATAAAAAGTGGTGGCATAACTAAAGAAATAATCGAAGTTGTCAAAACTCTAATTCGTCTAAATTTGGGAATTGTGTTTCATAACTAGAAACTTCAGGGCAGAATTTCTCTATATCATCAGGGCATTTACTTGATCACAGAGAGCATAAAAATGCATGGTTTTGTTTAAATATTAATGTGGTTCAACACATGTGCTTACAGCAGAAACCTCTGAACCTTTAGGATTCTGTATCTTGTTCTATGCCTGCATGTTCTTTTAAAGGAAAGAAAAGTGTTCATCATGGTGTACATTCAGGAGGAGTGACTGTGTTACTCTCTTGAGTAGAATCCCCAAGCCAAGTAAGTCCGGAAACACTACCGACTTTCCGAAGAAAGTCCTAAGAACACACTAAGTAAAAGAGTATCTCATGTATTTCTTCTTTCTGTCAACAACACAGTAACATTGTGTATCCAATTATGGCCCTGATAACATTATAACCTTTCTAACTCCGTCGATCTAGGCTGTGAAGAGACTGCATAATCCCTTTTTACTGCATTAATCTGCCCTAATATGGAGATGTTCGAGCTGCTAACATGGATGGGATTTTGATGGGCTGGAGTATGGGTTCTTCAGCACACATTAAAATGCAGCAGATCAGATATCTAATTTCAATAAACAGGATTATTAAGTTACAGAGCATCTGTTTTATGAGATATTAATTCCCTTTAAAACTACTGTGCTTTGTAATGCTTTGCTTTTAGCTGTTCAGTTGTGGACCTAGCATCATCTGTTGCTTTGGAGGGAGGAGAACTCTTGCCTGAAGATAATTTAATCAAGTGTCACTTCAAACCTCTCAGCAGAAGTGACAACATTTTGTAGCCAGCACTTTCCCTTGAAATGTACAGGTCATCCTTCAATACTCAACTGTGCTGTCATTTGATATATAGCAGAATCACATATACCCATGAGAAACAAAATTATTAGTAATCCTCAAAGGCAGTTGAGTATGAATGTGGTTTTTTTGTTTTTTTTTTTTTTTTTTGTGAGAAGATGATGGCAGGTGTTTAAGAGTCTATTTCTAGAAAATAATAAACTGATTGTGGTATTTGTGCATAATGGAACATAATTTTTCACCAATCATCCTTGACAGAAAGAGGTGTGTTTTCTTTACTGGGTCAGATGTGAGAAGCCTGAAGCACTTGGTGCAATTTTTTCATTCAGAAGTAAGACTGTACCTTGTGGTACTTCATTGTGAACAGACTGAGACAGGTCATGCCACTGATTTGTTTTTCTAATGGAGAAGTAATAACTGTAGGTCAATATACTTCAGCAATGGATGAGCTGACTCCTTACTAAAATAAACTACTTAGGAATGAGAACCTGAGGCTTGTTGAGTTGAGAAGCCTGAAACTTATTTATTATTTCTGCAGGAAAATACAGGCCCCTAGCAGTTGTATTTGATGTTCTGCTGTGTGGTGATTTGTCAATGCCATGACAATTGCTTAATACTTTTTGGATCATCAGATGTAACATATGTATTTCATCATTGCACACAATCTGCATTAAAAAGGAAATTGTGTTATTACAATGCATTGAGCATGCCCAATTTCAGGCAAAACAAATTACTCTAAACATACTTGCATCCCCTTATAATCTAATTTTACAGCTACCTCTGGGTATGTACTTAAAAAAAAAAAAAGTGTCATTAAAAGAAAAGGAAAGAAAATGTTCACTTCTCACCAAGTTCTCACATTTCAAACTGTCTTTTTCAGGGACACAAGGAGGGTTTGTGATATGTTTCTGAACTTCTAAAAAAATGCTTATCTTGCCAAGATTGTTTAAATAAATAATAAACTGTAGATGTAATTATTCCTAATACTGCTTGACATAAAAGCATAGAAAACTGCAGAATGAAACAGATACCAATCAAAACTATGACCAGCAACAAAACATAGCAGAAATAACAAATTATATCTAAAATGCAGATTGACAGAGATAATGGATATATTAGAGCTTCTTTTCCTCATCCTGTGCACTTTGAATTAACAGTATCCCTTGCTGATCTCTGAGAATCTAAAATATTAATTAAAACAAGTGTGTTACATGTCCTGTGGCAATAGTGTAAATTCTGCAAATTTCATGCCATATTGACTGGAAGATGTAACCACAAGAAATTGTCATGATTGTCAAAATGTCACAAAGGAGCTTAAAATTTATCGTCCATAAGTGCAAGTTTATCTGACCTTTATCTGAAAATTAAGGTGTGTTTGGGCTGAGAACAGATCAGTTACCTAAAATTTTCAGCATTAAAAGGTTGTTGCAGTCTTTTCTAAGCATATTCACATGGCATGTTGTGGCAACCAAGGGACAAAAGCTCCCCCCAAAAGTCTATTCATCAAGTATCTCAAATGTACTGAGACAGGGTATTGTAATTATTATTTTTAACTTCCTATCTGAATTCTTGAGGTATATCTCAGTCTATCAAACAAGTAAACAAATGCTGCAGTTTGGTTCACGCTGTCACTGTAGCATCCAAAAAGCACTAGGAATTTCTAGAGCTTCTTGGAAAAGAGAAAATTCCTGTTCTGATGTCTCCTTGCCAAACACCTTAGATCTAGATATTCTTCTGCCTGAGCAGAAGCTCCCTGCCAAGGCTGGAGAAGAAGTACATGACCGAGAATTGATGCTACATTCATTAAACATGGAAATTTTCACCATCCTACCCTTTGTATTCTCAGACTTCTGAGCAGAGGTGGTAGAAACGAAGCCATATCAACAATAACTTAAAAATAAGGTCTTTAAGAGCCATTTTAAAAATGAATTTGGCTGTTACTGTCTTTGGTAAGGAGTTCTTTTCTTAAACTCTCATTGTCCATTCCATATTTCTGAAGGTTCAGGGTCAAAACCTGATTGCAATGGGGCTTTGCAGTCAGAGTGGAAGTTGTATAACTGCATCAGAAGAGGTAACCTGTGAAGAGGTGAAAGCAGAATATAGTTCCTTCTCATATACCCTGACAACCCTTCACGAGTGATATCAAGTCCATTTTTGTGCAGGGCTATGAAAGGAGGACATGTACCTCTCACCACCAGAAGAGAGCAGTGCTAAGTGTGTTCATAGTTCTGCATTTTTGAAAAGTCTAGGACTTTTCCTAGCAGAAACTTCTGATAAATAAAGGCTAAATAGAGGTATAAGAGCCTAGTGACTAGACTTCTGTCAAACTGATATCTGAAGAAAAGTGCATGATGTGATTAAACTATCTGAGGCATGGATTGCTGTAAAAGACAGCCTTTGGCAAGCCATCAAAACTGCTCCTCTGTTTTCTTTGCATTTCTGAGGATATAGCTGTAATGATGAGGAATGAAGATTCTGAAGACTCACTTTCCTTCTGCATATTCCTCCTGCAGCTCTGAAAACTGGCAGTAAAATGCTCTCTGTTAACATCTTACCCAGTTCCACTAATGAACTGACTCTCTACTTTCCAAAAATGGTTGCTTAAGAATCAGTTGATTGGGCTTCATAGTGGTGCATTGTGTTACTGCAAATTCTACCAACCAAGAGGGTTTTGGCAGCTCAAGTCTGAAAATCTAGATATCTTTGTAGGTCTTGACAGTTCAGAGTACCTCAGTGAAATGTAACAAGCTCTTAAGAATTGTTTAAATGTCACACCTCTATACAGGAAGTTAGAAGTCCAGTGGAGCTGGATAGAGATCTGTCAGTTTACCACAAGAAATAACTTCTGTTAAACTTATTTCTTATCTTTACATCTAAGACCCAACTCAACTACAGAGCACAATATTTCTTAACCACAGATTAACACAATGGGTTCAAATTCAACTAAACCTGTGTGCTCATACAATTGAATGCAATTTCTGTACAACTGGAAGAATCTGTTTTCTTGGTTTTAGTAGAATTAAACTCAGGTTGTCACGTTTAACTTTCCTGTACAGTGTTATCCTTATATGAGCATGATAGGTAGATTTTAAAAAGCTCTACCAACATTAATTTGCTGACAATAGAAGAATTCATAGTGATCTAAAAAATCAGTAAATGCTACACAATTAATGTCCTACAATTGTGAATTCTATGTCTTCAGTTTAAAAAGAGTTTGTTTTAATACATCAAAATAACCCATATTGAGAAGACTATGTAAAACTGTTATATTAGTAACCTAGCAAACCTAATATCAGGTGTTAATTGTAGTGCAAACATGATTTTTAATGCCAAGGGATATGATCAGGGAAGTGACTTTTTTAACACTGACTACCACTTTGGCTAAATGCTCAAGTGGGGGTAATAACACAGAAGACAATACCTGGCAAAAAATGGTGAGCAATGGTGTACACTGCAAACTAGATTCAACTGTACTGGAGTTATATGGCTTCCATTAGATACTATTTCTCAAGGATAGAAGCACTCAGCCACAGGGTAACAGTGGAGCCAGTGACTTTCAGGACTCTGCTATGGACTGTGTATGTGTCAACAATGTCGTGGTTCAACCCCAACCAGCAACTCAGCACCTCCCAGTTGCTTTCTCATTGTCCCACCAATGGGATGCAGGAAAGAACCAGTGAGATAGAAGTAAAAAAACTTGTAGGCTGAGATAAAGACAGTTTAATAGGCAAAGCAAAGGCCACATACACAAAAAAAATCAAAACAATTAATTCATTCAGCAGTTCCCATGTACGGGCTGAACACCATCCCCCCTTTCCCTCTTCCTTCCCCAGCTTTATATTTTGAGCATGACTACATATGGTCTAGAATATTTCTTTGATCATTAGGGTCAGCTGTCCCAGCTGTGTCCCCTTCAACCCTTTTGCACACTCAGCCTCCTCACTGGTGGGGTGGGATGAAAAGCTGAAAAGGCCTTGGCTCTGTGTAAACTCTGCTCAGAAAGAACAAAAACATCTCTAGATTATCAATCCTGTATTTAGCACAAATCCAAAACACAGCTTCATACCAGATGCTGTGGAGAAAATGAACTCTATCCCAGCCAAGCCCGAAATAAACACCCACTGTGTAAATGATTACTCTGAGTTATTTCACTGGATGTGCATCTCTCAGATTAATCCAGGTAACCTATATCATAAACACACAGATATTAATAAACCAGAAAAGGGTGTTTTTCTTTGTCATTAGTAGCTTCTATCTGTCTGCTGAGCTTCCAAAGGCACAGACATATGGATCACAAAAATATACTGTAGCAAAGCTAGTTGTTTGATAGCTGAAAATCACTTGAAATAAAATAACTTGAAGTCTTCAAGTCATATTCCTTTGTCCCTATGAATCACAGAGTCATAGTCAACAGGTAACATTGCAGCTACTTTATAACTTGAGAAAGATGTAAATTTACTCTGGCTTGCCTATACATCCTTACCCCATGTAAATCCAACATTTGACAAGGTCTGGCCAAAGTTGCTTTGTTGAGATAAACTTCTATATATGTGAGTAAATGTATCTTCTACCTGTCTGACACAGCTAGAAATGCCAGGTAGTTGGGGTTTTTTTTTGTTGTTTGTGGTTAGTTTACTTTTTTAAAATTTATCTTCATTTTAAAAGACCCTAATCGTTCAAGAAAAGTTTTGTATCAAATCTTCAGGAAAGAGAATTTTCATTATTATTCTTTGTTATTTGTAGAGCTTGATGGAAAGGGACACAGGGGTGAGGAAAACACTTTTTACTCAAACTTCAAACACCACTCTGAATGCAGAACTATGAGAATGTTCTTCAAACATCTACAAAATTTGGGCTAGCTATTTATCTAATAGATTCAAAAGAATTGCCTAGCTGTGGTTTAAACATGCTCAGCAGAGATACCAAGTATCCCATTACTCTCAGAACAGATAAGGAATACTTGGTAATTCTTCAAGGCTATGAAGAAGATTCTGACATATCAGGCAAGCACAAAGCTTCTCTTACAATGAACAAAAATGAAAATCAGTTGTCATAGAGCAGTTCTGGAAGTGCAGTGGTGTCTGGGAAAGTAGACAATCAGAAAGACTGTGTTGCAGTGGAAAGAAATGATATGCAAGTAAGACGGACTTAACATTTAAGTCTGGTGGTTCCCCAAGCTAGTTCTACATATTTACCTCGAATAAACATTCTAAGTGAGCTTAGATATTTGCATTATAGATTAGTCTAAATAGAGAAGTGGAAACCCCCACCTATAGTTCACCTTTCAGTCTCTGCAAAAGGAGTTATTTTTTGCATGCATTGTAATGACCTTTCGGTAAACATGAAGATCTAGGAACAAAAGCTGCTCTTGGTTCAAAAGCTTCATTACTGTGCATCTTCATTGCACTGCAGCATGGGTGATTCCAACTACTTCTTTTATTTCTGGCAGTCAAAATTTATCTCGTTGATATTGACACACTATGGTGATGGTGGTGAGCTCTCATTGAGACCAATATTTGCTAGAGTTTATTTCTACTAGCTAAATTCTCTTGTCTGCATTATTCTTAGAATCTGCCTACCTGTTTACATGGCAATGTAGGTCAGTTCATAAAAGCAAATTATTTCAGGTTCAGTGACTGTGAGGTGTCAATAGTCATGCAGGGCTAAGGATGATTTACTCCTTATCACATAGGCCAAAAAGCAGGAGGAGAGGTTAAAATGAACACATCAGCAAATGAATTGATAAGTTTTTCTGAAGTGTCACCCTGAATCTGCAATTAAATCTATGAAATGTTAATCTTGTAGTGCGAATTTCGATGTTCTTCCTACCCCAAAGGCACCACTGGAGTTTCCACATCCTTCACACAAGTCTCTTGCTGTGTGGCTGCTGAGGCTTAGTGCAGGCTATACAAATCTCCTGTGGATTTTGTGGCACCCAGTTGGTCAACAAGGTTAGAAGCTGAAGTGAACACATTTCCTAAACTGTCTACCTTAAAATTATCAGTTATCTAAGCAAACAGATATAGAGATATTGGGGGGTGGGGGTATGTTTTATATGGAGATTTTGTGGTTTGGTTTTTGCGGGCCTTTTCTTTCTTTTTTTATTTTCTTTTATTGGGGGGTGGGATTTTTTTTTTTTTTTTTTTTTGTTTTTTTTTTTTTTGGGGGTNATTTTTTGGGGGTTGTTTTGGTTGTTTTTGTTTTGGTTTGCTTTGGTTTCTTAGGTGTTTTTTTTGGGTGCTTGTGCCTTTTCATTGTGGCTTTTGTGGTGTGTTTTTTATTTGTTTGTTTGGGTTTGTTTTGATTTCTTTTGTTTTCTGTGGCAACTAAAATTAACACGCCTTGTTTTGAAAAGAATACAAGCTCTGTGTTTTATGTTGAGATGCACTGCTGGCCACAGCCCTACCCATGAATTGTGAATTCATAGCTGAGGCTCCCAGGCACTTCCAGCTGGCCCTTCTCCCCACTGCTACAGCACATCCCAGGAGATTGCAAGACACCCACAGCAGGAGAGGACCCATTTATCTCCATCTGGCATCATTCTGGGTGTGCACCCTGGCCTTGAGCCTGTTACAGGGTGGTGAGTGCAGGTCTGGCTGACACATTGCAAACTGCAGTGCTCAGTGACACCAGCAGCACAGCTTTTTCAAGTTTGCTTTCTTCAGGTTCTTAGTTAAGTAGAAAACTGTTCTTTCTTTGTCTCAGTCCCTTGGAGCAATTGTCTAATGCTCTAGCTCTAGTGAGACACAAGGCATGGCTTTATGAATTACACACTACAATCACATTTTTTCCTCTCACTGAGCTGCACACTGGGAACTCCTGCAGGCACTCGACCTGTGAAGACCAGCAGCAAGACGGTGACTGCACCACTGGCTGGACTTCCTGAGGCAGGGAAGGCACATCATGCTTAGGAGCTGCCTTGGAGCCCCAAGCCCTGGTCCTGCCCCTGCCACCAGCCTCCCTGGCTGCCAAGCCTGGCCTGGCACCCACCACACCATCATCTCACCAGGACATTGGGAGCCCTGCATATAGGAAAGGCCAACTGGATAGCTATATGGGAAAAGGTGCTGAACTGCATCCCACTGAAAAGGATTTTCAGGAGTAAGAGCACATCCTTTTTTCCTGACACCTTCCACTCTTGGTAGATAGGAGTCTTGTTAAATCTTCCTAAGCAAGTCAGCTGTCCTAGCTCACCATCTTTTCCTTTCTCCTGCCTGGATAATATTCACAAGGACCACAATATGCAACTCATTATTCCATTGGAAAATACACTCAGATGGCTGTGGTTGGCAGCTTTGTTTCCCTGCTTTCTCAGAGTGGTAATGAGGATGCTTTCTACTTATAATTCAGAGGGAAAACAAACAGAATCAGGGGGAAAATTATCATCCTAATACCTTTCCATGCCAGCTTGGGGAATGAGAGAGTCTTGGCTTCAGCACATCTGGGCTGCTGCTCTAAATTCCCATGTGGGAAACTCATGAGTTGTTTGATCCACAAGAGAAGTCTGGTACACAAGGGTATGACTGTGATTTTAAAATCAGGATGAGGGAACTGGTTTCTGTTGTATTTCCTTATCAATGATTTCAGTGACAATTCATTACCTGTATATGTGGATTACCTTTTCAAATGAATTGCAGTCACTGAAAACACACACACACACAAGCATATAACTAAAAAAAATAAAATTTTCACCTACTGGCTGAAGGATTATGTAAATGCGGTGCTTGATGCATGCTGATGCAAGCTGAGCAAAACAGACTCTTTTACTGCAGTGGAGGAAAAAGGCCAGTAATTGCACTTCCTAAATGAAGTGCTGTCAGCCCAAGTTACAGCATGGCAGCTCTTCCAAAATCCTCAGACTCAAATTTCCAGGTACAACTGTCCTTTGATATTCTGAACTTGCATTTCAGTATGCCTGAACTGCTGAAAAGTAATTGTTCTGTTTTTGAACTCTCTCACTCCTGAACTGGCTGTGAACAAAACCACTGTACTAAAACCTCTTCTAGTTAACTTGTAGTATTTAGTATCATCAGGTAGCTCAACTGAGAAGACAACCAGAGGATGGGTGTTGAACAGCCACTATTTTGTAGGAGATATTGAGAAATACTTCGAGATCAGATTCTATCAGTTTTATATTCCACTATGAGAAAAATATGCCTGATGGAACATCTTCCTTGCAATGTTCCTCCAAAAAGTTTTTAACCTCTCATAATAAGACCGAATTTTTAAGCCTAGCGATCAGAAAGTCCAGCATCACTTCTCATAGTAAAAAAGTAGAAAACTGATGGATTGCTATCTCTCATGTTCCAGTAAGTATTCTTCCAGCAAGTGAACTTCATGGACTATTTCCCAATTCTTCAAATTTTTTTGTAAAAGGGCCACTTGGAGAGATCTGTTGAAGCTGTTCCTTAAAGGAGTATTGCATACTAAAAGTTGACTTTATAAATAGCATTAATGTACGCTTGTAATACTTCAGCCTGGCTGAACAAAATGAACGACTGAAAAACTATTACAAGAGTTCACTAAAGTTTTTTTTGTCATTTATGAAATCAAACTGCAATTTTGTTAATATATTCCTTTTCCTTTTAAAACTTTGGACATGATTTAGATCATTGTACTATCACAATTATATTGTCTATGAGACAAATCTAGAACATCCAGCTCCCATTGCTGATAAGCCTTCAAGCTTCTTGTATGGCACCTTGCTGGTCAGGAATGTGTTAAATTGGATGTTTCTCTTCTTATTTTATCCACTTTGATGTATTACATCAAATAGTTCTGAAAACTACTATGTCTACTCTTGGGCCTGAAATGTATTTTGTAGTTCTGCTGCTAGAGCAAAGGTGGAAAAGGAGGAAAGAAGGAAGTCAAAGGGGAAAAATGTATTATATATTTGTAAATTATATTTTTGTCCTTACTGGAATTCATAATGACTTTACAAGGATAATTTTGCTTTCATTTATTATGCACTTTTATACAGTTGACACAGATTTACCTACAGTAAATGAATATATCATTTTTCTATCATAAGCATACAATTTTATGTGACAAATAGATGGAAGGACAGGGACAAGAATTAATCAAAGCTGTAAAAATGAAAAGAGTGTGTGTGTGATGCATACTTGTTCATTTTAGATAGTTATTGTTTGATATGGTTATTATAATTCTAAATTGTACTGGGAAATTCAATTGCTTCTGCCAAAGATCATGAAAATCTGCTAATAGTATCATGTACCAAGAGACAAAAAATTTCTTTTCTGCTCACTCATTAAATATGTTTGAAATTAGTTGCCTTTGTAATTGTAAAGCTTGATCTCAGACTGTCAAGGAGGCAATATATTGTGAATTGAAAGAATATATGGTGAGGAGATTGATTCATTGAATAATTGGACTTCAACCTTTACAAGTAGTTTGTATGGCTACATTAGAATAACCATTGACTGTATAGCCTCAGTTAAGATGATATAGTTACTACTGTTCATAGAAAAGCTTCTATTGTGTGTACAGCTACAGGTAGTTATTCTACAGCCTTTTTTCAATGTTGCTGAAATGTGAAATCAAGAGAAAGAACATTTGTTGATAAAAATATAGGTTCCATTTACTGAAACTTTGGGAAAACAGTGTCCTATATCCTTTATTACCATCATTTGATTTTTACTGGATTGGGTATAACAGATTTTAAAAAATACAGATGCTTCTGTCAACCGTCCTGAAGTCTTTTACAATTTTCTTCCCTCTCTTCTGCCCTTTTTCAGTTGCATTTTAAGAAGAAAGAAATAAGCTACCTTATCGATTTTAAAGGATTGTATATATCCATTTCTAATGGTTTTAAACTGAAGTTAGCTCAGTAAAATCCCTCATTTGTTCCTATATGCTAGGTCAGGAGCAGTATTTTCCTTTTTATGCAATTATTTTACTATATAAAACTAAACTGACCCTACATGTTACTATGAGTCTTAGTCTTCATTATGATTCCTTCCATTGTTTTTACTCACTAAGATATATTTTTAATACATTTCTGTATAATACAGAAGGCAGCCTCATTGGTTTACACTGTTTACAAAGCATCTTTTAGCAAACATAATGGCAAAAGATTACTTTAGGCTGAATATGTCAGTATTTTACTATAGGCAGAAGACTCTCAAATGGCTCCACAATTCCACTTTCCTAACCACAGAAGCAGAGAGCCTGACTCCCATAAGGTGTTGGCAGAGAACAAAGCACATGAGCAGCAGTACGAGTGGCAATATCTTAATTCACAGCTGATTCCATTCACTGACAATGGAAAGATGGACATGATAAAGCATTAGCAATTTTCATCTGTTAGTATACCTAGTGTTTCATTCAGAATTTCTCTCTGGAGAGGGAAAATGTGCTGGAAATTTTATATCATTTGCTCACTTGCCTTGCTACACATTCAACTGGCTAATTGACACAGCTTGGCTGCTAACAGAAATGGTCATTTATTTATGTGTATGTCTCATCTGTTTGCAAATGTGACCCTTAGTTATGACTTTACTTGCAGGTTAATGTCATGCTGATGTAATTGAAAATGTTCCATGCAGCCCAAAGCTCAGCTTTTCACGCCAGGACAAAATAATAGCTGTTCATGTTTGAAAGGTGGTCTTTGCAACCAAACAGACAAGCAGTTTCCTCTCATACACTTACATATTAGGAAGGGGCAAGATTTATACAACATGAGGTAATTTAGAGTTGAGAGTAATAACAAAAAATCAGATTGTTCATGCAAGTCCAATTAATCTTTATTTATAATTCTTCCATAAACTGATCATATCCTACCTTCAGTGGGACCACAGGCTTGTTGTGGCTCTTGTTTAGAATAAGAAAAAGGGAGTTGCAGTGAAAAAATCTGTTGGATGCAGTTCGTATTTCATGCTTGTTTTGAAATCCATCTACAGTAAGACAAAAAGGAAAAATATTTTTTTGGTTAAAGAGGCTACTCAATGCCCCTCTGAAGATTCTCATTCTGTATCAGAGTTCCTATAAGGTGTTTGAAAATTTATTCAAGTGTAAGTATTTTTGTGAATATTCACTAATAGCACGTTCCCTGTATTCTGTATAACTAAACTGATCCAGCTACATTAATTCTAACCTGAGATTCTATAGAATGAAGAAAATTTTGCATAGTGCAAGTGTTCAGAACAGTACCAGAAGTTCCTTAGTTGGAAGACAGTTGCTGTTTTTCATAGACTTCACCTACAAGTCCTGTTAAGCAAATAAAATGTGTAAATAGTGTAACAAATTCGGTTTTTCACTGACAGAGATAAAAGATGTACAATACTTTTAATATATATTATTCTAGTTAGTTATTTCTGGACGTTCTGCATCAGTACTGACAGGTGCTTGAGGACAGATCACACAGAAAATTCTCTTCTCAATAGTAACATCATATAGCTCACTTATTTTCAAATCTATTCAGCAAAGAACTTATGGCTGTCCTCCCAGTAAAAAAGGAACAACCCTGATGTGAACAACATATGTTGGCTGACATTTTCCACAAATGTTATCAGAAGGTGCTTTAGAATTTGACTGTGCCCAGCACTGAGGATTCCAAGAGGTTCTTTCTGCAAAGTATTTATCACCTACTCAACTGCCACCCCTCTCCTGGAATACTTATTAAATTTCTATGGTGCATCAGCTATAAAGTATAAATTATCCTTATTTTTCTTAGAGTATTTACCTTTAAGTTTATATTAATTAGAAATCTTTTTTATATATACTACTCTCTTTTGTACATCAGTCCTTTTTCAAATACTACTTGAAATAGAAGATAATTGGAAATTGATCAGGAAGCAAAAGTAACATGAAGATTGTCAAATATTATTTCTACTATGTGCTACTAGGATTTCAATTAAGATTCGGTGCAGAATATTAGCACCTGGGAAAGCCAAACTTCTGAGATTAAGTTCACTGTTGCAGCAGCTCTGTGTATGTTACCATGGAAGCATATTTGAGAGGGAAAGCACAGCTGGGCAGAGGGAACCATCTCTCTCAATATAGCTGAAAATAACTGTTACAATGCTGATCTCCTTCCTCTGTAAAACTCTTTGCAAGATGGTAAATCCAGACCAATAACTGCTTTGTGATTATCCCCAGCCATGAGGGCAATAATCATCCAGCTGTCTATAGAACTGAGCTCATTCTGTAAAATGGATCTCAGACAAAAGGCTCACATTTGGGCCAAATAGGAAAAACCACTTTAGCAGAAAAGTGCAATGCCAAATCACATAAAGAAAACAACATGAAATGGCAATTTAATTGGTGAGGTATTCAGGGCAGAGGTGGGTGGACAACATATGTACAAGAGAGGAGTAAAAAGTGCTTTTGTCATGTGGTCCTGTCTCTTCAAGGTTTCAGTCAGCTTTGATCTTGGAAAATTTCAGAAGTATATTTGACAAATTTTCTTCTAAAATACAGTAATAGTTAGGCTTCTATGTTCTTTGAGATTACTCCACTGCCAATCCAGTGGAACTTTGAAAAAAGTTAAGACACACTTGAATTACTGCTCCGTAAAAATGTTGATGAAAAAAATCAGTTTTGATTTGTGCTATGTAACACATTTCTTAGTTTTTGATTTGTAACACATTTTTGATGTGTAACACATTTCTTATCTGTCATTTGCAATATTTACTACATACTTACTTATCTAGGGAACATGGCTATCTTAGGTGATAAACCTGACCACTGCTAACATCTCATCATATAATCCATTTTCTGAGAATTTAGTCAAGGGGTTTGGAAATGACCCTTACTTATTGGAAACTATTTACTCTTAAAAAGCCTTTTTACAGTCCTGTTGTTTGGAAGTTGCAAAATAAGTCCATTTTTGATTCACTGTGTTTATTATCAGTGAGGTGAAAGTGACAACTTTATGTCAGGACTGAAATCTAACTAAAAGCTGAAGAATTTATGGGAAAGGACAGAAGTGTAATACTTAATTTCCATCAATTATTCCAGAGTGTACCTAGTATCAGCCTGCATTAGTGGAGACTGATCTATGTTCCCCAGTAAATCCAATCACATATCCTACTTTCAAAAAACTTTTTTTTTCCTGTCTGTATCTTTTATTACAATGTTCTTGCTTGTCTGGTCTGAAAACAAGACAGAGGTTAAATAACTACAAAGAATTACTTATTCACATTTACAGCTTCATCAAGAGGAACCAACCTAGGCAGCCCATTAGCAGAGCCAAATGAGTAACAAGATAAAACTTAAAAGAACTGAAATAAGGAATAATTTAAAAAAAGAGATTCATTTCTCTCCCTACCTATAATAAACATAAAAGTGAATAGCTGATGAAGTTTTGAGATATTTGGTAACTCAGAATATCTTTCTACTTTTATTGTTGTTGCTGTTCTGATGTTTCATTCCATTCATTCTGAGTCTATCACTAAAGCTGGTTTAAGGATCCTCGTGGCTCACAGCATTATCTGTGAAAATGAATTGAAAATAAACTTCCTAGCTGGTGGCTAATGCTGGCAATAGCTTAAATCTCAGGTCCCAAACTGAGTACTGGGGGTCATCTAGATCAACCTCCTGCTCAAAGCCAGGACTGCTGCTGTGTCTGGATCAGTTGTGGCTGGGTCTAAACAGGTGTTCCAAAGCTCCAACAAAGGAAATGCCACAGTGTCTGCATAACCTCTTTTTGTGCTGCACTACTCTAACAGTGAAAAGGTTTTTCAAATCTGAGCCTGTGAAGTAAGGATTTGTGACTGTGGTTTCCTGATGTCTCATTTGGTACTGCCAGAAGGCATTTGGCCCCATAGTCCTGGTTCAGCTCTATAAATAGCACAACATGTCCCTTAGTTCCCTCTCAACAAATTTAACCAATTCAGCTCCTTCTGCCTGTCCCTACAGGGTGCCTGCCCAGCCTTCTTGTTAGCTGCATGACCTTTTCTCCACATCCCTTTTGAGGAGGGAGGCCCATGACTGGTTGCAATCTACCAGGGCAGTCTCACTCTCTCAGTGCTGAGCAGAGTGGGGATAAAAGCTTTCCTAAGCCTGCTGGTCATCTTTCTACTAGCAGACCATGGGGTTTGGTTTACATAATTTGCACTGAGCTTAATGTAATACATTATAAACTGAATAGGTTCAGAAGAAATTCAGTATGGATAACAAGAAAGGAACTCTAAGCTGCTGTATGAACAATAATTGGGATAACAGTTCAAGGACAAGAGATGGGTTTGGCAGGAGTTACAGCTAGATGGAGTAGCAGTGGCATCTGTGCTCAGGAGACAGGGAAGGTATGAAACAGAAGTGAGGAGACTGAGGAATTCATCAGCATGGGTTATTAGAGCTCTTTTGATCAAAATATGCACAAGGCAGCCATTTAATTTCAGTGACTCCTGTTAAAATCGTGAAAGTGTAAACAGAAGAAACTAGATTAATCAAAGCATTCTCAGTACAGGATGTTCAGCTTTTTTTAACCTGGAGACAGACCACTAAAATAAATATCTTTAATATTTTGCCATTTTGTAAGCTCACTAACTACATGATTATGTTGATTTTAGGCTGGGCTCTGTTTTGATGCCTTCTATTCCTGCATCCTCCTGTGAAGTGGTTGAAATAAGGACAGGGAGAGAAAACTCACCCATTACCATTGGCAGCAAAATAGACTTGACTTCAGGGAAATTAGTTTAATTTATTAGTAAACACTTCAGTGTAGCATAGTGAGAAATAAAATCTTAAAATACATTCTCTCTCAACCTCTCCTTTCTTCCTGAACTCAATTGCATTCAGAATTTTCTGCTTCCTCCTCCTCAGTGGCAGAGGAGGACAGGGAATGGGGCTCTGGTCAGTTCACTACAAGTGGTTTCTGCTGCTCCTTCCTCCTCAGGGGGAGGTTTCCTCACAGTATTCCCCTGTTCCAAGGTGGGGTCCTCACTGGGCTGCAGTGGATATCTGGTCCACCATGGACTTCCACGGGCTGCAGGGGCACAGCTGCCTCACCATGGTCTTCACCACAGGCTGCAGGGGAATTTCAGCTCTGGTACCTGCAGTACCCCCTCCTCTCCCTCTTTTTACAGTGACCTGGGTGTCTGCAGAGCTGTTCCTGTCAAATATTCTCCCTCTTTTCTCTGGCTGCATATACTGTGTGTGAGTTTTCTCCTTAAATACATTATCCCAAGACACAACCATGGTCAGGGCTTGGCCTTGGCCTTGGCCTTGGCCAGCAGGGGCTCTTTCTTGGATCCATCAGGCATCGGCTCTATCAGACACAGGGAAAGTTTCTGGCAGCTCCTCACAGAACCCAGCCCTGTAGTCTCACCATCCCCTCACTATCAAAAACTTGCTATGCATCTCACTGCAATGTAAAAATCACAAAATTTATAAAAATATCTGCTCCTCCTCTCTTTTTCTTTTTTCCATTTCTCCTTAACCAAAGATGAAATGAACAATGCAGACTAATACAATCTGGAAAAGGAGATGGAGAAACCTTTGAACTCTTGAAGTGTGGATGTGGGATGATTTGTTATCCAGAGTTCCTGTTTAGCATTATGCCTAAGGTTTGTGTTGAGCAGAAATCTGCTCCAGAGCATGGGTGACACAGGTATTGTTAAGATTTAAGATTTCTATTTAACTTCACTGAAGGGTCAATGGTTCTTCTATCAGAAAAGTGTAGAAGGTGTTTTCTGGGTCATAGCCCACCATGCATCTCTGCTCTCTTTACAGAGCCATATTTACAGAACTAGTTACCCTAGAGGAGAAAAATATTCAAATAAGCAGTCATTGACACCGTGAGTAGCCTGATCTTACTGAATACTGGAATCAGAGAGGGAACTGCCATCACAAAATGTTTGCATTTTTGCTTTGTTGTTGTACTCGTTTTTTTACCCACCTCTTGAATATTAATCAAATGCATTTACTTGACAAATTCAGCGTTGAGCTGTTTGAGCTGGGTATAGAGAGCATGATTAATCTTCATTCACATTTAGTGAGGAGTTGCAGCTAATGGTGACTGTCATTGAAATTATTAATTCATGTTTACAAAGTGTGAACTGAACAGCTAGATTTTTCTACAAAATCTCATACTTTGGAGCTAAGAGGTATTTGATACTGACAATAGCTGAAGCCAGTCAGGTAGATATGATGTTATTTTTCTTCTTTTTATCAAGGTATTTTTTCTTTTGCTGCTATCTAAGTCTTCTTGCCTCTCTATGCAAAATGCCATCTGAATAAAGAAAAGATGGTTGAAAGTTCATGTGTAGAGACTAAGACAAGATAACAAACACTTTGAAAGAGATTACTCAGGAGAAGTGAGACAATAGCAGACAAGACAACAGCTTCATCCCCACTTGTGTATGGAAGGGCCATTGTTCCAAGGAGCATTATGAGGCAGGATTTGAGGGAGGCTGGTGAAATGGAATTAGAGCCTTAGAGGGCTCCTTCCACTCCATTGTACCAGTGTAGAGATAGAAGACTGGAAACTAAGAAAATCTGGTGACAATAACCTTCTTGTTGGTACAAAACTGGGTGATTTTCAATATTTTTCTGCATAACACCATATCTGCTTAACTTAGCCTGTGTCTCTGCACTGTTTATATATGAAGCATAACAGTGTTTGACCCTATCTAAACCAGGTCATATAAAGTTCAATAGTTCTCTTTCAATAGCAGAAAAACACAAGTGGGTAGAAATGTATCATTGCAGCAAATAACAAGACTAACAATGTATACCTAAAACAGGAACAGGTTGTAGGTTTCACATAAATAGCATGGACTGAGTGAGCATTGTAATGAGTTGTCATTCAGCAGAAGCATTTTACAAGTGAAAAAGCACAGTCCTTTACAGTCTGATATTCTCTCCCAGTTACTTATACAGCTAGCAGTGTGCCAGGACAGGAGCTAATCTGTACTTTCACAAATATTACATTCTGCATGCAGAGTCATTATTGGCCTCACCTGTGCTGGAACCAACCAGAACCAACCTCGTTATTGGCCCAACCTGTAGCTTCTGCTCTGCTTGTCCTGGGCTCCTGTTGTACTGCCACTTCTCTGAGCTTCTGCTGAGGGAAGCTTCTGCTCTGCTTGTCCTGGGCTCCTGTTGTACTGCTGAAGTCAAAGGTATTTTTTTGGGATTATTCTGCTATTGTTTGATCTGGGGGACACCGGGAACATCACTCAGGGCCCCCCTCCCCAAGCTGCACTATGTGTGTGGTAGGGGGTGTGTCAGTGTGTGAGGGGTTGTGGTGCTTATTGCTGACTGGAGCTAAACCACAACGATTTCTCACCTTGCTTCTTGGAAGTGCAATCTGGGAAAAAATTTACTGGGAATGAGCATAGTTGGGTAAATCAAATCCATTCTGTATTGGATCCCATGGCACAGCAGAATCCTTTTGCTTTTTATCACAGTGCTCTAACAAGAAAAGGATGTGTCTCCCTCAGGCTGTATCTGTTTGGGAAAGATCAGATTAGCTCAAGACCTGAGCTTTGACCATGGGCAGTTCTTGTTACTCTCTCTGCTGCCTACCAGCCTTCCTTACCCGTTCTTTCTTGCAGGAATGCCTATGCCCTGCTTTTGCGTTGCTGACCCTGAGCTTGTCCTGTCCTCTTTGTTTTTTTGTCTTGACAACTCATGGCTGCAGCTTCACCTGGCAATTGCTGGACTGCAGCCAACCCCGAGCCCCAGCCGTGGTACCAGCCCTCCTTAACCTTGGCTTACTGGGGCACGGTGGGGCTGTGCCTCATGGGGGAGGAGAGAGGAGGGTATGGTCCTGCTATTGCTGGCATCTGCTGCCACATCTGACCTGTGCCCCATGGCTTGCACTGAACTCTAACAGCCCTCTGTTTGCAGAGCTGTTTGTGTGAGCGTGTCTTAACTGACCTAAGCAAAAAACAGAGGAGTTGTTTCAAATGGGAAGCCTCTGGTGATTTGGTTCTTCCTGACTGGTCTAGTTTAGGGGAACAATGAGCTCATCCTATGGAGAGCAATGTTCCCTTGGGTGAGTACAGCTGGTGAGCAGCTGGTGGTACACTAGAGTTGAAGACGTCTTCACTGGCACACGCATGCCCTTATCCTTTCCTGGCAGAAAGTGGTTTCTCAACTGCTGCCTGACCCAGAGCACTCAAAGCCAGCTGAATGGGTACCAAAACCCCCGTAAGCATGTCCAGAGCTGCTCTACTGAGAGCCACTTGATACTCTCTTACTTAGACCTGGCATCCTGATGCTGTCACAGCTTTTAGACCTAGCACTAAAGGTCTTAGTACAGGTCCTAGATGTTCCTGTGAATCTCCCCTAGGAGGGTTCCTGTCTGGATATCAACTAGAACACATAGCTTATCAAACAGAGCTGTGGCTTATTCTTTTCCAAACCACAGGCATCTTTACTGAGCATAAGACTAGAGCATCAGGTCATGAGGTTGAAATTTGCCTGTAATCCAGTGAGAATTTTTCATTCCTGACCCTCCAAAAAGTGGTGTACAAAAAGTATGTAACTCTGTCATCTTCTATTGATTACCTTCAAGTATAAAAACAATGTGTGTTTTTGGGTTTTTTTCCTCTTCTACTGTCTTACTACTCCAAATAAGATTTAATCTGGCGAATCTGAATGTGGATTCTCTCTCCTGGAGCTTCAGAGCCTCTCTTAACAGGAATGGGCAGAGTGCTTATTCTTGATGATGCAAAAATGCTATCAATAGTGAGATTTGGGTCTCTATCTGCAAAGGAATGTGTGTGAAGTGAACTTCTGTACAAACATCTTGAAGCAGAGTTTGTGATGTATCATCTACTGGTGCACAGCAAAATTTACTTTTGTTTAAGCTTCTTTTCACAATAGAGATGTGACAGTGCTTCAGTGTATATTCTGAAAGAAACATGCTGAAAAATTTTATTTTATTCAGGTGTGAGACTCATATGCTACTTTATTTTGAATATCTAATAAAAAACATCTCTTCCCACCTTATTCCATTTTAATATCTTTTAAATAATTTTCACTGTTTCAAATTCTGCCACTGACTTTTCGGCCAAGTATCATTATAAAATTCAACTCAAAATTAAATATTTCTCCAGATAAATATTAGCAATTGAAAACAAGTCTGCTCTGTTGCACCAGTCCTGCACTCTGTCCTAGGTATAACTATGTTTAGATGTTGTTCAGTAAGATGAGAAGTTTAAAGGGAATAATGTCATCTCCACTAGCAATAATTTTCCACTGTGCAGAACTGTGAGTAGTTTTTTAGCTGTCTCACCAGTAACAAAGGAGCTATCAATAGAGGTACCTCAGAGAAGATAAAACATGACAAAGATCTACTGAAACAAAGTCAGCCAGTAGAATCTTTGGAAGTTTCCAAATTTTTAATACCTACTGTCTTTCATTATTTGGCACACAATTTACTTAAATAAAGTAGAAACAAATAATTTGTTGTTAATATTCATAATGCACTGTTTCCAGCTGTTTTATACAAAAGAACACCTGGAAACATATTAGACTTCTTCAGCTTTTTATAATGTGACCTTAAATCTTCAGGTAGCGAACAAGATTATTTTGTTTACATTCCAGTGGATGAGTTATTGCTTCATGATAGCTTGCCACTGTACAGGGAATAAAAAAAAAGCAGCTCCCCTTCACCTCATTGGTGTAAATGTTTAGTGTATTGCTATAGCAACAATCCAAAATTAAGGATTCATTAGTTCCTCCCACTGGTATCTCCTAAATTACTCAGTGTTTTGGAGTGGAAGGAGATAGATTTTATTGGTTTTGCTCAGCAGCAGGCTATTAGCCCCTTTGGTATGATCCAAGATGGGCTTGTGCTACCAGACTTCAAACTAAGACACCTCCAAAAGCAAACAAGAACCCTGTGATTGCTGGGCTACCACCTAACCCCAGAGAAACCCAAGGCTTGTTGAAGTCTGTATTTGGTAAATGCATGATAAGATGATTTGCAGCCCTGAAGAAAACTATGTAGCTTCCCCATTGGCACTGTCTGGGATGATGGGGCAGCTCTGGGTCATAGAGTTATTTATGCAAGAGTATTGATGCAAACACACTTTTTCCCCTGGCCTAGTAGAGTGCCCCCTCCTGCTTCTGAGGGTGCCCCAGAAGCCTTTGTGAAGAAATTCTGTGCAGTGTGGAGTTGGCTACTGCTCTCTAGAGAGCTTATCTTCTTGGTTCACTGGAAAAATTAAATATTTGAGGTGGTTGGATTAGACCCCTCAAGACAATTTTCTCCGTATAACATAATTCCTCAGTGTGAAATTTGGAGATCTCCATCAAAATGAGAAGCAATTGGAAAACACAAGTGTCTGCTGATTAATCAATCACATCTTTTTCCTCACTTCTTTTTAAAATGCCCATCAGCAAGACAGTTGTAAGAAGGCACATACTTTAGAAAGGAGAAAGAGGGGCATCAAGATTGTTAACCTGGGAAGAAATGAGACCGCTATAGCTCAGAATTAATATTAAAATCACTATTTCTGATTGACTTGTGTCATATCTCTCCTTTGTCAGGAACACAAATGTCAAGTTCTTGAACAAATCTTGACTTTGCAGGTGCCTTTGTTAGTTGAAGTTACCCTCTTCTGCTATTTACAACTTCAAGGTGAATTATAAATCAATAGAGGTAATAGTTGGACCAGAAGTTTTCCAAGCCTTTCCACCCTCATGGAAGAAAAAAGCATTTAGAACTACACACAGCTTCTTCAAAAGCACCTGATGAATTGGATTAAAACTTGGACATCAGGTTTTGAAAGACATATATTTCAGTTTCAATTTAGTGTAGAAGCACTGACTCCAAAATCATGACTGTGTCAAGGAGAGCAGGAATCCATGTTTCACTAATCTCTGGAGAATAGGAAGCTGCTAAGCACAAGACTTAAGAGTTGCACTGTTGCAAGCATGTGTAGAGTCTGCAGTTGAATTTCAAGGAGATTGTGACAGTAGGAGTGAGATCTTCAATTTCAAAATATGAGCCTCTGTGCTTTAGGGGACACCAGGGCCAGAATCTGTTTCCTGTTCTGTTGGTTGCCTAACATTTAGATCAAATGAGCTGTGTGTTAGATCTGATATTTCTGTCCTTTCTCTTACTCTCTTCTGAAATAATAGCAGTTCTTACACAGGTGGAGAAATTGGTGCTTTAACCTGTGTCAGAGTCCTTCAACCAGCAGAGAGATAAGAAATATTATCAACATGTTCAATGATGCTCTGATAAAGGAAGAGATCAGAAAGTGCTTCATTAGATGTACCTTTTTTTGGGTAATGGAAAAAATAAGTGTTTTATTTTAGTATTTCAAAATCTCTAAAACATACCATTCTGGGGAAAACTGAATGAAGGCACCTCATTTTGAAGTGTTTATTGGTAGAATACTCTGCATAACTACTCTGCAGCCCAGCCAGTAGATTCCTACTGAATTCAGTTAAAAAGCTCAGTCTCTAAATCCTTGTGCCTACATTTATCATCTAGTGCAAAGCAAGGTGGAAAGTTAGATGCCTCTGGAAAACCTTCCTGTATGAGCAGCAAGTCAAGTGACTTGTAATGCATGACAAAATATCTCCAAGGAAATCTGTTAAACATGTAAATGAAAACAAAACTGAAACAGATACTCTGAAAATAAGGGTTCTTTTCTATCCAGAATGCTCTCCCTCAGTTTTATTACATAAATACATTATAACTATATTTTCCCACTTTCCAGCATGTTCTTAACCAGATACATCTGTTTGATAACAGATAATTTATCCATTCACTGAAGCTCCAGTCAATGTTAGTTTAAAGCAAAAGTAGAAATACCTCCTTAGGATTAATTTTTATTTTATATGCTTCTAAGTGGAGAGATTAAAAAGGGTTGTGAACAGAAGTGGGAAATCCTGTTATCCTCACCAGCCAACCCACTGTATCTAAAGAGTTGGTTTGCTTGCTCAGCCTTTAATCCATGTTAGAAGAAGATCTGAAAATGAACAGCTCTGCCTCTGGAATGTTTTACGTAAGGACATGTTTGCTATTTTTTTTTTATCCTTGATTCATGTTATCCACTTAGCATCTATTTACCTCTCCTCTTTTTCACTGAAACACTGCAGTTCCATTCTAGATTCAGAAGAACTGTTATGAAATTCTTGTTGAGGAGAAAAAAAAGTTGGACTTCAATATTTTGTTTCAGTAACTCTATAACATAAATGCTATACACTTTTCTCTTAACATAGTCAAGCACCTTTCTTAGAGAGGAGGCAGAAAATCTGTTTTTAATTTACAGCTTCTGAAGAATGAGTTTTATTAGATTATCACACAGGTTTAGATAATCTATATATTGTCAGTGTGACTGTTTGTTTTATCTGAGGTAAGGTGTAAGGAAGAAGCTTGATATGCTGTTGTGGCTTATCCCCAGCCAGCAAGTACAATGTAGCTGACTGCTGCCATTCCCTGCTGTGGGATGGGTAGGAGCATCAGAAAAATGTAAAATTTATGGGTCAAGATAAGAGCAGTTTAAAAACTAAAATAAAATACTATTAATATTATTACTATTAAAAAGGAGATAGAGAGAGAGTATTAAAACCCAAGAAAAACAAGTGATGGCTAATACAATTTCTTACTACACACTGAATGATGCCCAGCCTTCCCCATGTTGTGATCAGCTACTCCTGGACAACTCCCCCTCATTTAAATAGTAGGCATGACTCCCTGTGGTATGGGAAATCTCTGTGCTGCTCAACGTTGTTAGCAAGATAATGTAACAAATCTACTGTTTGTATTTCAGCTGTGGTTTAGTGGTCACCCTGGTTACCAGTATGTGTCTACTCACACAATGATGGAGTGTGGATGTAACTATTTCACATGGTAGACTCTTAAATACAAAACTTTTCCAGGGAAATAAGCAAATACTGCAACCTTGGACAGGCACAAAAGGACTCCAACCCACTGTATATGGTCAAATGAAGGAAGAGAGAGAGATGTAATACTAATATTTATTATTCTGAAATACTAGTTTTATGCTCAAAGCATCTTTCAAGTAATTTATCCAGAGAAACTGATGAGGAAGAAAAGACATCAAATTTTACTCAGTATCTGAGCTTGGGAGACAAGTCCATTGTTAAAAAACAGATTCACTGCTACGAAAAAGAAAATGATAGTGGAGAAAGAGGACTAAACAATGGAAGGGTGGCAAAAGAAGGAACTCAAGAAGCTGTAAATGAGTCAGTAGGCCTTTGAACTTTAGGTCAGTCATTGTGATCTCTGTGCTGATAAGGAAGTAATTACTCTTTGACACATCTGAGGGATCCATGGTGATAAGAATTAAAGGTCTGGGCCAAAGCCTAAGGAAAAACTCTACATGTTACAAAACTTCAAATACAATCAATTTCAACAAAAGGCTGAGAATACCTATTAAAATGTGCAAAATTGATTTTATGGGGAGAAAATAACAAATCTGGTACATGTCCTAGTCCTGTCAGGAAGCCAGGGGTTTCTCTCAATGTCTGATATAACAAATTCTGTGTTCAAGACCAAGCATTTTCCTCTGCTCCCTGCTAATTCCTGTGACACAGACCCCTACCCAAAATGACTTGGTTCAAAATCTCCAAAAGGTAACAGGGAAGAAAAACAACTTCACAATCACCAATTTCGTTTGGTGTAGTTACTTGCCCTATAAGAACTGCCCATTTGATTCAGCACTTTTAACCACTAACTGACTAACAATGAGCCACAGGAACAGGAATGCTGAGTATGCCCTCTACCTCCCTCTCCCTGGTTTCTTCCCCTTCAGAGATTTTTCTTCCACCAGAGGTTCTTTGACCAGACTGATTAATAGTGTTGAGTCTGGAGGGGATTTATATGTCCTATGTGCTTTGCTCAAACATGTCTGTTTCTCCACCTATTTAGAGAGAACGATTGAGGAAAATCTGAAAGCAAGAGAAACTGGAGTTACAGAAATCAATGAACTGTGAGATAATTGTCTGCACTTCACAATCAGTGATTTAGACCAGTCAATAAATATTTAATTATATTTTTTAGGTCAAAATTAAATGGCTCAGAAGACAGAAGGAATACTTCTGCTTTTGATATTTGTTTCCTATTTTATTATTATACCTTTGCATCAAATGGAAAGACATTTCACCCCGTAATTGTATTTCTTTATCATTTCTCTGTAATAACACAAGGAAATATTTTACAAAGTTATAAGCAGAATTATAGGGCTGGATGCACTCATTGTTCTTGAGGTATGAGACAGAGTTCTTCCTCTTTCTCAAAAAAAAGAAAATCATAACTACATGACTAAAATATGAATGAAAATTGCCATCCTGATTCTGTGATGTAAGTTTGCATTGAAAGATAGAGATTTACTATACAAGGAAAACAAATTGAAGGTAATCCACCTGCAACAATCTGCTCCCAGATTTATGTCCTATTCACTGATCTCTTGTGCTGGTTTTGACTGGGTTAGAGTTCATTTTATTCACAGTATTGGTACAGGTCTGTGGTTGGTTTGCATCTGTGCTGTCAAAAACATAGGGATGTTTTTGTTACTGCTGGGCAGAGTTTAAGGCCTTTTTTGCTTCTCACACTGCTCCTACTGTAAGGATAATGGGGATGCACAAGTATTTGAGAGGGGACATGACAGCTGACAAAAGGGGTATTTCATTCCATATGGTGTCATGCTCAGCATATAAAGATAGGGGAAGAAGGAGGATGGCCGGGACGGAAAATTTGAGTAATGGCACTTGTCTTCCAAAGTCACCATTACTCATGATGGATCCCTGCTTTCCTGGAGATGAACATCTGCCTACTCATGGAGAATGATGAGTCAATTCCTTTTTTTTTGCTTTTTCTGAGTTTGTTTTTGCTTCCTCTGCTAAACTGTCTTAATCTCAACCCATGAGTTTTCTTACTTTTCCAATTCTGTCCCCTTCCCACTAGTAGGGGAATGAATGAATGCCTGTGTGGTGCTTAGCTGCTGACTGGAGTGAGGCCACAGTTATCTTATTATCCAGAATCTCATATACTACAGTTAAAGCCTCTTTGTATGTTTTGGCAGAGCATGTACTTAAGAATTTCCTTTAGACCTTTTGCAGCAGTCCCAGCAAACCAGCAAGGCTGAGTCCTGAGCCAGTGAAATCACTGAACTAGAAAACCCAATATCTGGTCTTGCATAATCTTGTGGAAAAGGGTGTTTTGAGTTGGTTTGATTTGTGGTGTATAGTGGTTGGGTTTTTCCACAAATTCAAATTCAAAGTGTTTTCATGTGAATCATTGAATCTGAAACTCTTGCAGTTCAATCTAATCTGAGAGGAACAATTTCAGTCGTCTAAGATACAGATACTGGAAGTAATAAGAATCCCAAATATGTGGTGTTAAATCTGTGATACTGGGTAAATAACATTAAATGAGTGACTGATTAAAATACAGCTACATAAATTGTGATTTGGCAGGAACCTGTCCAATCCATTAGCAGTTACACTATTGGGGTGTCTCCTATGAGATGAAAAGAAGCAGGTTGTTTTTTGGTTTTTTTTTGAGGCTGAAGAATTATGTAGTTTGGCATTAACAGAACTAAATTGTAGCAAGTACTCAATTTCAGTTATCTATTCAAAAGGCTACCTTCTAGCCAAAGAAAACCTAGTAAAAAAAGTCCTGCAGTAGTTGGAGGAAGGAGATGAAAAGGTGGGAAAATTGTTCTTTAAACACAACTTCTGAGGTAAAATAGTGGCTGAAAATGCTGTTAGACTTAGTGAGTGGCATAGAATACGAAGCTGTGAAGAGCTTCCCATCAACTCCATTGTCCTGTGGGCATGTTTGGGCAGGACTCATTAAAAGTCAGCTCCTTACAATAAGGAATTTCTTTCTCCTCGTTCAAAGAGCTATTATTTTTCTTTACAGAATACCACGTCACTTATCATTACAAAAGATACACCACCAATACCTCGGTCAAATACAATTGCCTAGAGCCCATATTTAAGTCATGTGAAGACAAGAATCTAACTAAAAATACTCAGATGTGTGTACAGACATGTGATAAAGTGCCTTAGCTTTTGTGTCGGTTGCTAGGTCAACTCGCAGATGGTCCTACAGATACTTCACATTTTGTTCCCCAGGCAGATTCCCTCTTTACTCTTTGAAATCTCATTCAGTGTCTGGCAGAACCTAGCACAAAGGGCTCTGGAGTTCTTTAGGTACTCATAAACCACAATGGTAAGCATGCTGGTTCAATCAGTCCGCTTTAGGACAAACTGAAACATTTCAGAAATGTACTTTTTCTGGGACTGGAAACAGAAATCAGACATATTTAATCCGCCATGCATGGACCACCAGCAGCCAGCATGGAAAGAGCCAAGAAAAGACATTATCGCATCAGAATATTAATTGGAAAAAAAAAAAAAAAAAACCTAACAAAAAAAAAACCCCAGGAAAAAATCCCACCCACATTCCCCACACAAAAAGCAACCCAACCCCACCCAAAAAACAAACACCAACCCTTCAAAATTTTGCAGGAACTACAAATCTAAAGAGGTCTGAACAAGAACTAAGGAGAAGAGCAACAGATGCTGGTCTATGATAGAAGCCAGCATGCTTCCCAGACTTCAACAAACTGCCTACCAAGCAATAGAGAAATCCACAGATGAACAAGATCCTTCTGAGCTCACTGCAATCCTCCTAACATAGTGACTAAAATCTTTTCAGGAGCTGCAGTTGTGGGCTGGGCTGCTGGATCTTCTTCCCTGAGTTGAACACCATTTCTGACATGACAAAATCTCCTATGCCAGAATCATGTCCCTGTTCAGTACCACATTCACCAGAGCTGGAATAGTGCTTAATGCTTGAGTTCAAGAGAAAGCAGTTTACTAGTTCTAGCTAAGGAGAGAAAACAAATACAGAGAAATTTTTATTTAAATCAAATCAGACTTCAAATTAGAGATTTTACTCTGTTGTTCCCTCATTAAATTACTGCAAGCTACCATGTAAAGGATGCCTCTTTATTGGAAAATTATGGCAGTGTCATAATGTGCTGCTGATTAGCTACAGTATTTAGTGAAATGAATGCAAGGACATTACCTGAGTCTTCAATAAACCAGCTAGGTGCAGTCTAGCTCTATCAGGAGTAATAAAACCAGTACCTATTCTGGTTTTCCTACCCCCACCTCACTTTCTACTTTATAATTAATCACTTTCTCGGTTACTTGAATTTGTAAACTAGAAGCAGTGCACTAAACAGTGGAGGTAAAGAAAAGAATAATCATTCCTAATCTAGTCACAGCTGCACTCATATTAAAGAACTATCATGCAGATTAAGTCCTCAAGAGATGGATAGATTAATGGCTAGGTTTGTAACAGTACAAGGCCAGCTATTTACAATGAAACCTCAGCAGCAGCTTGAAACAGGTGTAAGTTTCAGTTCACATGACTGAATTTTTTAAATTCTATGCTTTTTCTGACATTGTTGCATATCCTTTTGTACTTTTCTTAACTCGAACATAAACATTATTCATCATGTTTTGAAGCTGTTTCTTAAAAGATCACTGTATCTATTTTTACCCCCCAAGGTTAGGAAGCACAGAATCACTGACTTGAGTCTCCTAGGTAGTCCACGTAGTATTAAAAAGCACAACAGATTTAACTACATCTGGCTTTAAAGTGTATAGATGTCTAACAATGGCAAAGAACTGCCTCTTTTCATTCTGAACAGAAATGAAGATGGAAAGTTTCTTTGTGCAGTCTTAAAAGAAGATAACTACGTCCATGGTTATCATTAAGATAAGCAGTAGGATTCAACTACAAGCTTCTTCCACTACAAATTTTCTGTACCACCCTCTGTTAATGTTTTTGTAGCAGTGCGCACAAGAGTGAGTTCTCAAGAGAATTATGCCTATACCTTATTCACACCTTTATTACTTCTTATTCTAAGTACTATTATTAAATCCCTTCTTATTACCTTGCAAAAAGTCTCCCTTTTGAATTTCAGTGATAGAGGAATGCTCTCACCTAGCCATTCTCTCACTCCTCATAAATTGTCTGCATCAAGCCTGAATAAAGTCCATTTTTTCTTCCATTTCTGGTATTTCCCTTGTAGTTCTGAAGCTGCTATGAGAACTTTTCTCGCCCTCAATTTGCTTCTGAAATGTCATCCCACTAAACCCCCATGGCACACCACAGCTGAGGTAAAAGTGTTAAGAGCTAGGAAGAGGGATATTGACTCAAGATGTCAGCAAGGATTCTCTTCAAATTCTTATTTAATTTGGAATGAAATGGCAGATGTATGTGAATGGCTTAATGAATAAGGGAAAGTAAGTTTTCACCCTGGACTTTAGTAAAGCCCTGAAAAATATTAAGGCCTATAGACTCATTGGAAATATTAGGCTATATTTGATTGTGCTCTAATTGGGCTTGAGGCATTGGTGAGGGTGCCTATTTTGACCTTGGGGGTTTTTTTCTTCTTTCCTTGGCATGAGTTTCTATTTGGATTGCTGTACATCCCTCCTGGTTTGCAATTTTGTATGTAGTCAAGAGGCAAATCATTATTGTTTAAAAATCATATTATAAATCCTCAGATTTCTGAGTCACTTTTGCTTGGGAATCTGTTTAGTATGTGTGTGGGGATTTCAAAATAGAGTTATACCCATGATCTTTTAGTATCCAACAACTTTCTTGGCTAACTCTCAAGTGTGTTGAGAGCAGCGTGCCTCAAGGCCAGGCATCTGTGTGCTTATCTTCATCTTTTATCCCTCCTATCTGCTGTCCAAGCTATGTCCAAGTAGACGAAGATGTGTCAGCCCTTGTTGCGGTGAGCAAGCTCGCAGCAGGGTGGCTCGGCACCGCTGCCTCCCCACAAGCGTCTCCACTGGAGAGGACGCTCGGGTCAGCCGCCAGATGAGCACCAACCCGCAGGCGAGGCTGGATGTTGAACAAAGGCGATGGATGCATCAGGGGTCTCTCTATGGAAGTCCAGTGGGGTTTATTGGGTCCACATGCTGAAAGGGCCAGGAACAAAGAACCAGGGAAAATGGAGGATCCAGGGTTAAGTATGGGTACGGAGGGGGCGGAGCCAAGCGGCAGGGACCAGTGACCAGAGAGGGTAGGCGCAGAGACAGACACACTGACCAACGGGGAACATGGTCAGGGGAGACGAACAGGGGGACAAGCCAACAGGGGTACAGAGAATGGGGAACACGCTGGAGCTTTAGCATATAAGGCTAACAGGGGGTGTGGAAGCGGGGTGGACTGGCATGTGGTCCTTGGGCTTTCATGGGAAAAGCCAAAGCCTAGGGGGTGTCCTTTCAGGGCATCCTAATATGCCCCCAGGCCTCCACACAAAGCTGATCCTTGATCTTCCTGACTTGCCCTCCTTTGATCTTCCACTTTCTTGATTGTTTTTTATGTCTTTTCAGGTGAGTGTTTCAATTCTGAATTCTGGAGTTACTCAGCCTGTTATTAATTCAGCACGCTCACTCCTGTGCTCTGTGCTCTTTTCTTGTTTTCTTCTTGCCTGATGTAATATAATCTGGGCTCCCTACTTATAAACCAGTAGAGATGGCCATAACTCAACAAAAATTTGTTTTTCAATAAGTCAGGAGCGAGGTAACAAAGTTTGATATCACATAATGTATGCTTGGACATAGGCTACAACATGAGATGACAAATAATAGCATAACCGTTTCCAGTGAAGAATCTAAGGAAGATTTAAAAGGAATAGAAATGAGGGTCACTAGCTACCTCGGCTTTATTGCATGGATATTTGTCAGATCCTAGTATGCTTGTGGAAATTCAGACCTTTTTCTGAAAATATAAATTCATTTATCTGATTTTGTTAGCAAATCTCTTTTCTAAGGAACAGTTAATTTCTTTTTCACTGCAGTGGTCTGTGACTTTGAATGGTTTTGTTTACTGCCCAATGCTGCAATACTGTGTATTTTATGAGCTTAGTGGAAGAACTAAAAGCTGAAAATGTTAAGATTATTGAAAACCCTAAACACATCCAAATTTCTAATTTTTTTTTAAAATGTACTTTATTCAGGGCCTGTTGGAAAACTGCCAAGCGTTATTCTTACTGTATTGTTTCTAATGTGTGTTGAATGGTTTCTCATATGAATTTAATGCCAATTTACTTGTATTAGGTGAATCTTCTTCAAAGCACTTGAAGAGGTCAAAAACTAGAATTAACAATGCTATAAACATATGCATGAATTTCCAAGTCACTTATTAAGAAGGTGACTTTTAAAAGCAAAGTGATATCTGATGTATCCTTTCAGTGAAATTTTTGCTCAATCTTATATGACATATGGAGGAAATAAGAAAGAGATAATGGTCTCATATAAATGGAGGAATATGAAGAGTATGTTTATCAATTATTTTAACAAAATGTAACAGGATTCACCATTTTACAATATAAACTTGTCTGATAAAACTGAAGACAGTGGAAGGTTTTTTTTATTTTACTAATGGGCTTTTCTCTTCCACATGAAATCAACACTGTATTTCTCTGTTACTGGAAGGCATCCAACCACGTTTGCTCCTCTTTATTTTAAATACTTTTTACTGCAGGGAATTGCAAAGTGTTTTCAAAACCAGACTAACAGTCATGCCTAGGAGTTTCCTCTGTCTAGTAAATTGGCCTTCTGGAGCTCTGATGGGGAATCATGTTTATTTTGTTTTTAATTCAAACCCTTGACATTAATGAAAGGTTTTAGAATTCCATCTTCAGAAGCAAAAATAATAGCTAATTCTTTTTAAAAAAGAAACTGTTTGCTGTCAACATATAAAGACCTGATTTGTATAGCTTTGGGACTCAAAGTTTTAGCAGAAAGAGGAACAAAGATGGCCAGTGTACAAAATTGGGAAGAGATGAGATACACAGACTACAGCAACACACTTTGGGGGTGGCCAAACAAGGAACCCTATTTACACGTTTACAGACTAACAAGAGATTTAAAATTGTGCTTAAATCAGTTGTTATTAGTCTCTATGAAAGTATGTAGCAATCCTTTTTTGTTAAGAGTCAAAGTTAAAATTGTGGCATTTGATATCTGGTGGAATATTTGACTGAGACTCAGTAAACCATGCTTGCTGAGAATGGGTTCTGTCTGTCTAGACAAAAGCTTTATACTTAACTAAAATATTAGTTAATTAAATTCTTAAATTCTCAAATTCAACTTTAATTTTGTAGAATTTCTCAAAGGCCTCTGGCTTTAGGATGTTATTTTGGTGACATTTTCTGAAAACCTTCTGTATCCTTTGTATGACAGTAGTCATTCAAAATCTCAGGTAGTCCAAATTTCTGTTAATTTTCTGAAAATACAACTCAAATGATCTTAGGCAAAAGGTTGATGTGTTGGTTAACTTAAACTAAGATCAAATCCTTAATATGGATTATTATACGGGATTATTATGCTGAAGATTAGCTTTGTATAGAACAGTTTGGTCTGGTTTGTCTCTCTTAGACTATTTAAGTAGAAGCTGATAAGAAAATATACTCTAAAAACCCCATCTATATGGTTTTGGACCCCTATAGATTACACAGAGAAAGCCTGAATGGTGGAGAGTATTTCTTTTTTCTCTTCTTTCTCTGCCATGAAATGTGTTTGATTCCAGTACTCTGAGTTGGCCAATGGCACTGATCCCAGAGATGGGATGAAAAATGGATGGGTTTGTTCCTACTGTTGAAAAAAAAGCTTCCAACATAGTAAGAAATTAGTCTGAATTTACATCGCTGCAACCTGAGTCCAAATCTGGTCTGAAAAATCATATATCAGGAAACCTGGAAAATTATAGTGTAGCTATTGTTTCAACAAACAAAATTCCCTTCAGTGTAAAGCTTTGACTCTGCAATACAGATCTGTGCATCTTTATGTAATCCTTTCAGAATCCAAAAGTTCATTTTAAGGTTTGTCCAGTGCTCACTTTATGTTACTCCTTCCTGCACAGGACACAGCCTTGTATGTCTGTGAACAGAACACTGTTTAAATGTGGTCATGGGACCAGATATTGATTTCTGAGAAAATAGACTTTGAAAGAGTAAAGAATAAGTTAAAAACAGCTTGGGTTCAATAATACTAGAAGGATTCATAATGGGAAAAAACAGTAAGGTAATTAAAATGTCTCTTCCATGAAACTTCAGTCCAAGATGCCTTCTAGCAAAATAAAAAGGAAAACAAAATCAATATGGTTAAGACAGGAGATAATGAGTAAACTGAAAAAAAACCTACCACCACCCAATCCCCCATGGATTTCAATAATATACAGGAAAATGTCGAGTGCACAACAGGAAACAGTACTTTGATTTCCACAAAAAGCATGTGGTGTTCTGCCTACTAATCTCAGTTGTACAAACAACAGCATATGAGACGTCTGAGACATGAGCTTTGCAGGTCAAGAGACACTGAGCTGTGCTTAAAACATCCACCTCACAAACACTGCAAACAAGGGATCTTCCACCTCTCCCTCTTCAGTAAAAAGCCCTCAAAGGGGAACTCAGCCTGTACTCCCAAGAAGAGCTGTTTCTGCACAGACAGGGCTAGTCACATCTGACTTTCTCTGCCTATGCTACAGGGTGCTCCCATATAAACAGGGAATTACAAAACTGTGCTGATACATTTCTCTGCCTGAGCTCAGCTTCAAAGCTGAGAGTTTTAGCCTGAACACAGCATGGTGCCAATATGGTTGTTCATACAGTTTCCAGCACAGAAGTAGCTCTCACTGTTAGGAACACGGATGGAGTGAGCTGTGCACATGTGATGTGTCTTATTTCAGCCACCCAGAAAGAGCATGCTAGGGGAAAGTACTGGACCATAACTTTATAAGCCAAGACCCTGTGTTTTCAGAAGAATATTCCTACAAAACTTTTCTTCTCATGAGGTTATTTATGTACTTTTTGTTCAGAAATACTTGACTACAAGTGTTGTTGTATGGTAGGTTCCTTTAACTAATGTATTTTGCAGCCGAGCACTTGAAGCTCTGCTATGATTGCACATCATGTGTTTCTCTCCCCTTTGGATCATTTTTTAATGAGTTTTCATGGAAACCCTTTAGAATCCCATTTAAAATTTGTCCTCTATGAGAGGAGCAATGTGTTTCTCTAATGTTGGCTTGTGTAAAAAAAAAAGGACAGGTGGAAATGAACAGCACTGAAACTAACCAGTGAAATCAAACTAAACAAACGCTTCACCAGTAGTGTCATTTGGAGGACATAGGAGGAAGTACATCTGAGAATGTCTTACTTCCATTTTTTTCTAAAGAAAAATGAAAAAAAAGAAAAAAANACATGATGAAGATTGTGCCAGTAGCATGTCTAAATGGAAAATGAACAGACAATGTGTCTGGTGCTTCCAGCAGTCTCAGGAAAATGTCAGAAAAAGCCAGGCTACTGAATTCAGCAGGGTCTGGCTGCAAAGCTCTAAGACTCACTCAGGCTGCCCTTTGGCTTAGAGGGCTTACAGTTTCTGTATCTGTTTCAGACACAAAACTTGATGGAAAGATTTCTGGCTCTAATCCTGAACCTAAATTTCATATCATCAAGATTCACAGGAAATATTTGTTCCTTGTAGATCCACATTCTTAGCTTGTGAAATGGTTCTATTTGCTTGCATAATAAATTATGGCAGATGTAATCAAATATGTAGAGTGCATAAGAGAAGTCCCAAAGGTGTGTTCCAAATCTGTGTCCAGCAAAAATGATTATTGATTCACTCTGTGGAATAGAGTAGCCACTCTTATCCTGTATCTGATTGCTGAAAAAGTTGAATTCACTACTTTCATTTTTATACATCATTATTCAAAGGAACACTTAATTCACTAATAAATGCATACATCTTTGCCAAATTAAATGTGATTCAGAGAAAGATACCTAAAATTTGTTCTAAAATATGGAAAGCTTTAGCATATTACAGAGCAAAAGAGTGCTTCACAACATTTTGTAATCGTGGCAACTTGTTTCACTATTTGTAGCTAGTTATTTCCATATGACCTTGGAGGTCTCTTACAACGTTATTGATTTGATTATTCTATGATTTTTTAAAAAGAGAGACTACTTGGAGCAATTCCAACATCTTTAGAACAGAAAACATGGAATTTTTTTCCTTGATTAACTTGGTTTACTCCGATTTTGGCTTCAGAGTTTTAGAACTTTTCTGTACAGAAAAAATAGTTTGCATGTTCACCACATGTAAAAGGCCATTTAACACTGGGTACAGGAAGGTTACACTTAAAATGTCTGCTATTTAATGTTTTACTTCCAGATTAGTTGTGAGAGCTGGTGTGGCATTTTGGAGCTATGTTATACTAAATCTGTTGTAATCCTGTTCTAGTGAAAACACGGTAACATTCAAGTTAGTGTTGTTTTGTACAACCTTACCTAAGGGTATCTAATAATGGCAAAAGGCAGTTAAAATATCCATTAATCTCTTCTATGAAATGCCAGGTCTGCACTTATTCTTAAATCTACCTTCCTAGACCCCTTGCTGAATGACTGTTGGACTATTCTATACGGCCAAATTACATTAATTTATTTCCGGAATGCACCCCTTAAAAATATTTTAAGAGATCATTGAAATGGGATGGCATTTAAAATTTTTGTGGAAGCACTTTCCTTCATTTCAAGAAGACTTGTGAAGATCAGTACCCTGCTGGATCAGGGTAACAGTCTGTCTAGCCCAGTAATCAGCATAAAGATCACTTTTCTTGGTGGCAGCCCTCAGTTAACATTTTTTTCTTCTGAGTGTGGATGGCTTCTCCCAAGGTGGATGTCCTTCCTTACATTGATCTACACTGATGTGATTGTTGTGAGGTTTCTCTTCACTGCTAGACTCAGCAGGTAAAAACTCTGCCATCATAAGAGAATATCAGTTCCATTTTTTAAATTTAACATGCCAGTGTGCATGTTTAGCTGTGGGAAACGTTAGAAACAGCTTCTCACCAGTGCAATTAGTTCAGATAAAAAAAAATGTTTTCCATGGCCATATAAGAAAAAGCATTTGACAAACCTTGGTTTGGTTGGAAATGGAGACATTATTGAAGAAAACATATGTTTAACTCTGGAAAAATATCCAAAAAATTGTGGATCATACAGAAAAATAGACTGCTGAACTCCACAAACCTTTCAAGGAGTGTTTTGAGTTTTGTATTTAGATTGTTTCAGCTGGTACCCAATCATTTGTATTTAACAAACTTAAAACTGAAGCTGGTAAGCAGGCTATAGGGATTCAGCACATGCACCCATATTACAAGTTGAAGATTACAAATAAGGAAGGGCAAGTCAGGATCTCTGGTTCCATCTCAAAGGCAGGAAAGAGGAGTTGCCAAAGCCACGACTTCATCGTCTCTGCCTAGCCAGTGATGGTTCTGCCTTCCCACCTCAGAGGTGATGACCAGGAACAGATAACTGGTGGATAAGTGTGCATCTGGATGTGCAAACTGCACTTGTATTCTGCTAACTGATCTGTCTTAGCGCGTGGGCTCTCATCTTACTCCTCTTGAAACCAAAAGAGTCAAATTTAAACTTTCCTCAAGAAGGAACAGTACAATCATATGAAGATAGCAGGTTCCTAATGCCAAAGCTTCCTTCATATATATATATCACCTGAATGGATGAAATATATGCCATATATATATTAGCATGTATGTATATATACAGCAGTATGTATCATTTCACTCAAATGGATGAAATGTCTTTTATTCCCTTGTTTACTTGTACATATTCCTTTGGGGGTCTTAAGGCAGTAGAGCAATCTATGCAACACATAGCACAGCATGTCACACTGAAGTGTCTTGCCTCTGTTGTGGGCTTTTGTAACCCACAGAACGCAGTCAGAACTTTTTGTCAGCCTAAACATGTTCCAGCAGTAAACTTAACACACACACACACACACAAAAAGAAAAGTGGATTTTTTTTCATGGATTAACCCACATGTTCTTCAAGCAGGATAACACCTTTCCTTTTTTCATTGTGAAAACTTCCTGGGAAAAATACTTTCCTGTACTGAATAGGATAAAAATATATGGCTGAAAAGAAACAGAAAGACACAAAGAATTCTTCATGTGGAAGAATGCAATGTGTCACTGCACACTGGTAATCTGTACATTTATGCATAAACGTGTTCAAGGCTGCAAATCAGCACCGGCTTGATTGTGCTGACAAGCTGCATTGTGGAGCATTGATCACAAAACTTCTTTACCACCAGGCAGCAGGTAGATAAGTGGTATTTTAACGACTATAATCAAATCAATTACAGCAATCAGCTGTGAGTTTTAATTTTGCTGTGCATGTCTAAAATATATATTTGTGTGCAAGTGTGGGTAAGGGTGTAAATAAGTTTTAAGAAAATTTGCATTTCCATTAATAGTGATGTGCAAAGTTTTTTCTCTGTGGGAAACAGCATATTCTGGCATTTCGATTTTCAGCAGGACTCCTTCCTGTTTCAGACTTGTTATCTGTCATCAGACAGCCTAGTACATCTCATCATGTGTTTCAACATCTCTGCCACCTGAAATACCCAGGAAGCAAGCACCAAGAATTAAGGTGGTAGATGTCTCTAAGTAAGAAAGAGTTAAATAAATGACCAATCAACAGTAAGACTTTACTTGTAGCAGAATACTCACAACTGGCTCTTTTCACACATGGCATTAGATTGTTTCTTTGATAGTTTTACCCTGAGGATAAAGAGGATAACTGAGACTACAAGCCAGACTTGCTGAGGGACATGGAGGGAGCCAAAATAGAATTATTCACCCTATTCTTTTTTTAACACATGGGTGAAATATAAAATATAAGATATACAATGAGCAATAGTTATTCAATTATTCATAAGTCTGACATGATTTTCATGTGATTCAAAAACAGTAGTTTTTATTGTAACTTTTTCCCTTCTCCCCATTCTGTGTCAATTAATTTTTTAAGTTAGAGTAATTATGCATCTGCTTCATAAGATTAATTATGTAATATAAAGTGTAGCTACATTATTCTGTGACTTTTTCATTTTTTTTAGGTAAATATCTGGTATGAAGAAAATTGAAAATGATACTTTGCTACAACACTTTTCTTGAAGATCATCACTTCCTTTAATTCAATAGATTAATTCTGTTTATTGGTCTCTAACACTTGAGTGCCTTGCAATGAACAGATCTCTGTTTCAAGAGGGATGCTCAGGAAAGAGTTCAAGGAGCTGAGCCATTTCTTTTGCATCCCCACAGCAGGAAATTAGAAACAAACAGTCAAGGCCTTCCAGTGAAGGACCGAATGCTGCAGAGTGCATGCAGGTGCCATGGGTCACCTCCTCTGAGCTTAACCATAGTAAAGAAAGGACACTGCAGAGCCAGGCACAAGGTTTAAACAGGCTGTTCAGGGGCCCAGTGGAAATCTCTGCTCAGTCCCCTCACTCAGCTTCATAGAGGAGGGTGGGCAGGAAAGGCTGGGTGAATTTAGTTGCTGGTACCACAGCAAGATCTGCTGGTCCTGAACTAGCATTGTGAGTGCAAGGGCCTTCATGTCAGGTGCATGGACCTGTTGCATCCCTCATAAATACTTACCCTTGTTTGAGGTTTGAAAGCAGTAAACAAATCTTTTCAAATGACACCTCTCTGTTGGTGTTGTGGTTTAAAGGACAACAACTTTCTTTTTCTCCTTCCTGGTGGGGGGTTCTTTGTTTTTCTACTTCCGCCGGGGCACAGTTTCCAGCAGAGGTGAGGAGCCCACGGATTGGCTAATTTTAAGATGGGCACTTCATGTAGCCACTTGAACATCAGGGGCGTCTTTGCAAAGCTTGCATTTTTAGGAGTGGGAAGTTTGAAGCTCTCTTCGACTCCCGCCCGCGGGGAAGGTAACACCGGCGTGGCCCTGGCCGGCCGCTCCAGGCCCCAGGGCCTGGGGGCCGTGCCGGGGCTGCGGCCGGGACCCTGCCGGTTTCCCCTCCCCCCCCCCGCCTCGGGCAGTGCTGC
>VZTR01003497.1:65971-126327 GCA_013400775.1 Chaetops frenatus
ACTATTTTTATCTTTGAAGTTTAGGCCTGTTTTGCATTTCTCTTAATCCTTATTCTCATGAAACCACTCACACTGCACTCTCGCCTGGTGTAAGCAGGCGAGCAGGTGAATGTGAAACCACTACAGTTGGTTACCAGAGTTATGTGATGCATATGTGATGATGAAATCCTTTCTTTTCTGTTGTGTCTGCTCTGTGTCTCAGAACTAGTATTAAAAACATACCCCAGCTCTCTTCTGACAAAAGCGATGTTAGGAATGACTTTGAACTTCTTGCCCACGGACTAAGGAGGTTTTGTGAACCAACAGCTTTGTTCAGCAGTGACACTCTGAATTTCTGTCAAGCCTCAGTGCTACAGCATGCTATGGAGCTATCCCAAGAGGACAATGTTATGGTTGGTAATATTTGTTTTTCAGTTTTGAGTGGAGAGTCTGTTCATTTTTTAATTTTGATGCAGAGTTAGAATGTCATCTTGTTTCCTTTAAAGTGCTTGTTTCCAAATTATTGTCTTGCTTCATAAAAAGAGAAAAAAAGACAAGTAATGAGCCACTTAGTAGTTGATCTTCCTGTCTGTTTAGAAAGTGAAGGCAGAAGAATGTAAAAAGCCAAACCAGCTAGTTATCTGTTGTTTGCATTTTGTTTGAGTGCCCATGTCTTGTGCTGCTGCTGGCGGTGGAGTAGGATCAGGCAGGGCCCTTTTTAAAATTGCTATTGACAATATGATCTGGGTGTAATCCAGTTGAGAGAATGACTCAGAAAGCACCATCCTCATTTCCTGATGCTGAACCCCCCACAAAATAGTTATTATATAAGGTTCAGACCTCAGATAGAACAGATTAGTTCAATGAGACAAATTGAACCTATTAACTTTGTCTGGGAGACAAGGAATTCCAGACCCTACATTTACCTCAATGATACCTTAATAGGAACAAACCTTTCCTTTCTACATTGGATAGTGCTGGAGGCTGTTGTCATTTTTTCAGGAACTATCACATCCTCTGTTTCCTACACAATATTTTATGGGTCTGGAGGTTATGGCTTTGTAGTAGTAGTAGTATCTTTTGTGTTTTATGAGATAACAGTGTTCAAGCATCCTACAAAAAATGAAATAATTTATGATCTTTTCTTAGGACCCCCAAACTGGATACTATGGCAGAGATTGTAGTTTAAATAAGCTACAGTCAATAAACTGTCAATAAAACTGTTAATTACAGTCACAATTAATAAATTGTGGTTTTATTAAGCTCAGAGAGGGTGGTAGACTGCAACATCACATTCTTATTTCTGTAGTAGGCAAAAAGAAATGTTACGGGCAAAGCCTTCCTTCAACTTATCTTTGTGCACTCTTGGTTTTCTCAGTCCAAACACTGAAGACCGTGTAGAAGAGAGGTGGAGAGACAGAAGCTTTGTTAGCTCAGAGCACAGATTAAAAAAACCCCACCCCATAGTATTTAAAATACTTTGCTCACTCAGTAAGCCGTCGTTCTAGGTCCCATGAAAAAAATCTATAAATGATGGTATTAATTTCATAAAGCCTATACAATCAAATAGGGAGAACTAGCAAAACAGCAGAGGGAAGTGAAAATGAAATTATTTGCTAAAGAAATTTGTCTAGGAAGGGGCTTTAAGTAGAGTTTGAATCTCAAAAACCCTAGTCCGGCTCTTGTAGTGTAAGCAAATTGAGGTTCTGGTCTTGCTGTTTAATGTAATATGTGGTCCTGGGCTCAATTTGCCATAGGCAAATCCATCAGTCACGTAAAATTAAGATTTTGATTTTAATTTTATAAAGATTTGCTACTTTATGCTTGTGCTTATTTATTCCGAAACTTGGGACTTGCATGAGATTATTCTCTCTTGTGTATCCTCAAGATCAATGAGAGCATATATTAGTTACAACTTTAAATAAATAGCAAGCAGTAATCTACAGAGTAAGAAAGGAGTTTTTTTTTGCATTTCAAGAGGAAAAGGAATGAAGCAAAACCATGCAGGATTCTTTCGATATTGCTTTATTTCATCATCCTCAATTAAAGTAGTAAATACTAGAGCTTATCAGGAAATCTTGCATTCTTGTATCATCAACTTATTTCTTTTCCTTTTTCTTTTTTTATCTGTCACAATGTGAACTTTATAAAAAACCAGTCAGCCTTTAAAATTCATATTTATTTAAAATTAATTAATTTGTGACCCCTTTAGGAAAGGGGAAGCTAATTTCTTTTGCTACCCTTTACTAATGTCTGATTTAGTCGGATTCCCTGATGAAAATGAAATTTAATGCAGAGTCATGCAGAAAATAATAGAGTAGTGAGAACATGCACAAACTAAATGCTGTTGTCTTTGTGATACTCTTACTTGTAATGTTTTAGCTGTGTTTTGATATGAAATTGAAATCCCAGAGTCTTCATTACTTTTGTGATTTAAGTTAGGAAGACAAATAAAACCAGAAATAATGTTAGAAAATATATGTTTCAGGGTCTCATAGAACTGGATAATTTGGATAATTTTTTAGATTTCTCTAGGATAATTGATTATGAATTATCATCGCTTATTTTTTCTTGACAGTCTTGGGAATTCTTGGTATAAAGCATAACAAATTAGTCTTCACACAATAAGAAGGGGACAAAGAGAAAGATAGAAAAGAAACTTATATCACCCAGTTTATTATCTAAGTTGAAGAAGGCATCTATTTTTTTGAAGGCTGTTCCCTTACTCTTTGTATTTTTTATTGATTAAAGAAATGTTTCTTGGACATAGGTCTCGTTTTCTCCAATGATTTGACAGCCCTAACAGAATGGGCTATACCTATTTCTCTTTGGACCCTTCAGCAACAATTATCCTGCAAATAAACAAGCCATTACAATCTTCCTATGTAACCTCTATAAGTAAACTAAAACATTTTGTGTCATGAAATTTTAAATTGTTTTCGTTTCTACCAAAACAATTGGAATTAATGAAGTTTTCTTTTTCTTTTTCTTTTTTTTTTTTTAGTCCATTTTTAGTGTTAACTGCTATAAACAGAAATTTATTAAAGATTCCAAATTGTACCTTTTTAACCAGTTATTTAAAACCATAGTGAGAACTGGAAATGAGCAAGACTCAAAGGAATTATGGCTCAATATCATGCATTAAGTGTTTTTTCTTACTGATTTCCCTAGAAGTTTTACCATATTCTAATCAATTCAGGTGTAAGAAAACTACATTGTATGTTTTTTCCCTGTGAAAGGAATGAATAAAGTGTCTGTGAAATGGCTTAATAAAGATGGAAAAGTTACCTTGTGCCTGACATAAGTATTCTTAGAGTAAATTCCCATTGTGTGGTTTTAGTTTGCTTTGCTTATTAAAGGGGTTCAAGACTCCATTGCAGGGAACGTAGAATTCCCAAATGTTCTCTAGTTAACCTCACTGACCTGCAGCAAAAGAAAGGTTGATTTTCATTATAAAACTGCAAGTTTCTTTGTTGCCAAAATAAAGAGTAAATCTGCTTTATTTTAAATGGTACGTATTTTTCTACCTGAAATAAAATGAACTTAGGGTTCTGAGAATGGATGAAAATTTTTCAAGCAAGTGATTATTTGGTAAAATATGAAAGTTAGAAGATTGGTACATAAGGACCAAATCAGGGATATGGGTGAGGATAAGCTGCACTACTTGAAGGGAAAAATAAATATTCTGACAATTTCACGAAAAGCAAAGCTTTTCATGGTATCTTCTAGTGAGCAACATTCATTCCCTCTTTCAGATTTTGTGATGACTGCATTAAGTTATGACATGGATTCAAAAATAGTTCTAGGCAAGACAGTGATGACAGTCTAGTCTAATGCATAGAAAAATTGTGAATTATTGCTACTTGCATCTCATTGAAAGTCTGGTTACTGTTGCAGTTCAGACCTTAATACTATTTACTTTTCTTACATCATCTAACCTGTTTATGAACACAAGTTTCATGAAAGGCAGACACATAGTGGACCATCTGGGTAAATTGAGTCAGAGAGAGCAATAAACAACTCTATCCTTAATTAGGGAACAGAAAACTAAACATTTTCCACACACATCTCATTTGGCTAATTTCTTAGGCGGTAACAACTGAACTCATCTGAGATGGCTCAGAAGTAAAAACCAGGACAAAACCCATTACCTTTGAGATGATCATGAGCACCTCTAAACACCACCAGGAGCCTGAAGACAGGCCAGGTGAAAATACAATGCCATAAGTGTAATGGTCTTCTTGGGACATGGATTGGTTTTCTCAATTACTTTTGTTGAGTCATGCTTTTTTTTTGATGCTGGAGAGTGTGCTATATTTTGTTTGAAGACATCTATTCTGTTTTGAGCCTTGAAATGGGAATAAAAAAGGAGAGAAAAGAAGAAAAAAAAGGTTTATAACTGATAACCAAGACATAAATGAGCCCACTTTCAAAACACAGAGTAGTAATGAAGGACATATAATAAGCTTAATGTTTAGCAAAACCATATTGAGTCCTATGCAAAAGAATGCTCGAATTCTTTTAGGAGAAACAGTGTGTTTCAGTTCACTATTTTGGGAAGGGATATTTATAATATTATTTTAAAACTGAGCACTCTTGGAACTTCTGTTTGATAGGAATTAAGAGCTATTGTTTAAAAAAAAAATTAAATTATATCAGTGCTCATTTTACTGCTCTTTTATTTTAGAAATCCCTAGGAACTAAAATGAGAAACAATCCAAATATCACTTGAATTTCAAATGTGATTTTATGATAGACTCTTCCACTGACACGTGAGATACGCAATAGAAGTTTCACTAATCAGGAAAATAGTTGTCTGAGATGCTGCTTGTTGATCAGAAAACAAAGGCTGTAGACATTGAAACTAACTGAAACGCTACATTTCCAACAAGATGCTCTCAACATGTTGTGTTTCCTATTTGGATTAATTTTTCTCCTTGCACAGTGAAATCTGTACCATGGCCATGATAACTTGACACACACCCCACAGATCTGGAAAGCCTAAATTATGAAGTAACAAATAACCAGTGAAGAGTCTTTTGATGAAACATTTGTGAATGTATAGGTTCCATGAATTATGACTGTATAAGGAAGAATATTTCTGTCAATTTCAAGCTGCTAACCTATGCCCTTTTGTGCTTGGGTTGAGCAAGGTATTTTTCATGAGTAATAAACTGAAAGCTTGTCCTTCTAGTGGACATCTAAAGATAAATTTAGTAGTGAAGATAAATTACCTAGTCTGTTTCCAGTTTAATAGTTATGTTTTGTATCTAAAACATTGCATTATTCAGGAAAGTAACACAAAATGCAGTAATCAACTGATATGCTGTTTGTTTAATTACAAGCAATGTTCCTGGATAATATTTTAATTTTAAGTCTGAGTTGGGTGTTTTGTGCTTAGCACGTTGAAATCATTCTTGTATTTTGTTTTTAAATTTTAGATATCTGAAGTATGGTGGCTTTCCTCATAGTACTTGAATTTAAATTCAATTTATTTGAAGCCATGGTGAACCACTGAGATAATTTAGGGGATGTAGTCCCACAATATCTTTGTATTTATAAAATATTTATGAACTGAAATTTCTGTGAAAAAAGGTATCCTGAACAAGATTCTGTAAATATGATGAAACATGAGGAAGGTAAATTCCTAAATTCGTGTATTTCTTAAAGTTACTAAAATACATCAGAAATAATAAGTTAGCTGACTTCTGCAATATAGATAGAGTTTGCTCTAATTATCAGCTGAAGTGTTCATGAAGACTGGACTGATGACAGAATCCACATGTCAGTGCCTGAAGATACCAAAGATGCTGGAATAGCTCATAAATTAGATGAGTCCTTCCAATTCAAAGTTCCAATCATTTCAAAAGTGATTATATGTTTTAGTGGATTCTTCTGTTAATAACTATGGATAACATGGTGCTCTGTAACTGTTTGAGTGTTGTAAATGAGCACTCATATAGAAAAAAGCACAGCTTTAAGAAAAAAACCCCAAAATTTCTATAGCTGATATGGATGATACATTGACACATATTTTTCACTGTGTTTCTGAGCTGATGAATATTGTTATCTGCAGTATGGAATTCCAACATGCTGTCCAAAATTTGCATGCATAAACAGGTTAGAGTTTTCAGAGTGTGTGCTGGTAACAATTTCCCATAAAATTTAATATAGGTTCCCTAAAGTTAATTACTAAACTCTCGGTTGCCATTCTTGAGACTCAGAAAACCTTCATTTTGATGTACTAATCTACACCTTTGATATATTTGTGACAGATAGTCCACCAAAAAGTTCCTTTTGTGAGGCAAATATTTCAATTCCTGCCAAAATTTTTTTTCGAAAGACATTTGGAAGTGATGCTATGACTCAGTGGTAGTTAATTTCCCCTGCCAGGAAATGTAACCTGTTACACTTAGAAGTCTGAGCTTTCTCAGCTTCAGCATTTGGGTGGCAGGTCCCAGACGCTTGGCAGACCTTGCCAGCTCACCTCCCAGCTGGGGTCTGTGACTTGCAACCTGTCTGCAGTGTTATACAAGTGTTCTCTTACATGACAGCAGACACATTCTGTCATTCTGTAACCTCTTAGCCTTCCTTATAAACACAATGTCGTGAGCTCCTTCAGTGTCCCGGTGAAAGAAAAACCTGTTGTTTTTTTTTTTCCAGAGCAGGAACTAATTCTTGCTGCAGTTTACTGAACTCTACTTTTCAGGGTTTCCAGAGCCCAGCCAGTGTGACTGGATGCAATGTGCAGAGAACTGATGCTCTCGTGGAGCACAGGGACAGCACCCTGGCCCGAGGGATTTGGAGGAGGCTGTGAGTGAGGAAGGAGAGAGAAACACCCACAGAAATGTTGGTGGGAAGTCTCTGGCAAGTACAGAGAAGCTTTCTAAGCCCTTTAATCTGTTTTTCTGGAAGGCAAATGTAACGCCCCTAAAGACCAAGCTCAAATACAGGCTGATGAAAATCATGGCAGCTTAAAATCTACTGGAGATACAGAGCTACAAGTTCTTCTTCTCCCTAGAGCTGCAGTGCTGACAGATGGTATGAGGATACACATATAGAATTTCTTCTCATATGCTTAAATTAGGCAAAGATTAAAAAACAACAAAAAGACTTAAAAGCAGCACCAAAGATGATTAAAAAGAAGCACAAAGGCATTTTATGAATAATATATCATCTTAATGCTATTACGCAAACAGATGAAAATTAAAATCTATCCCTGCTCACAGAAAAGTATGAGAGTGACCTCTAAAACGGCTGTCCTCAAAATCCTGACACAGCTGTCACACATTCCAGGAGTTGCCTCAATTCTTAGCCTAAATACAACACAAGAAGCTCCAGACTGTGAACACCACTCCTGAGAATCCACAATATCATCGTGAAGGTTTAAAAGGTTGATATTACAAGGTTCCACACTATTTCTCAATTCTATTTTTTGGTTTATAGAACCTTAAAGTCAAGCCAGTACCATGTGACATTGGTACCAGAGTGATTCCAGAGATGCTGGTGGAACTTGGCTGATTTTCAGAAGCCAAGGATCAGTTGGAATATGTCAAGTAGGCAAATATTTTGGAGTGACGAAAACTGCAACCAGAGAGTTTCTTGGGGAAGCATCCGGGGGTTGTTATACAGTGTGACTAGAAGTATGTAAGTACAGGGCTTCAGACTGCAGCATGGAGAGAAAACTTCTTGCATCTACCTAATAATCTTTATAACCAATTAAGGTAGGCAGTTAACTGTAATGAAAATATGTGTTCAAGTAATCAGGCTTCTATCAGGCTTCTTTATAGTTGGTGTGGGCTTTTGGGGGGGGGGGGGGGGTATTTGTGTGTGTGGTTGTTTGTTTTGGNTGCTTGTTTGTTTTGGCAAAAAAGGGAACTGAGTTAATACGAAGGAGAAAATTTCCTTCACACCTGGAACTTGCATCCTAACAGATCAAACAGGAAGCTGCNAGAGTTTGAATATCGTAGAGTTTTGGGATAAGGTTTTGTTTAGCTCCCTGAATTTTGACTGCAGAAGAAAGAATTGAGCCCACTGAGAGAAGATGCACATTTTGTAGCAAATGTTCTTGTTGTTGGATATGTAAGTGTTAATACCTGCCTGTATTTTTCTATATAAACTTTTCTGTCTGTACCATAGTGTTACATAATATTAGTTTTCCATTTACACTGAATGAAAATCCTCCCATTTCACTGTTTCCCTGTATTTTAATTAAATGCAGAAATAGTCTAAAAGATTAGGGAGATTTAGGGAAAATGGAGAGAGTTGCTGAACTCTGTGGAAGCTACATTTCTTTAAGTTTTTTTTCTGGACTTTAATTCTGGTGATCCATTGCATTGTATTACAAGCCTCAGGTTCTGAAATGGAATATGCAGCAGCACTCCTATTTCAATCACCTCATCTCTTGTCTAAAATTTATGCCCCCTTTCATGGAACTGTGCAATTATGGCTATATTCAGGTGGCCCAAGTTCCACATGCATCCCCAGTTCTAGTATTCTGCATTGGTTTGAGGCCTTTATCTTTGGTTTTTGGTTTGTGTGGTTTGGTTTTCACCTAGCTAATGGGTAACATTCGACACATGAACACAAGCAGAATTTGGGCTCTCTTCTTGAGAGCTTCTCTGTATGTAGAGTTTTGGAGCATGCTATTCCCCAAGTTTTGACAAGTACATATTGAGTTTGAATAGATCAGCAATGGATTAAGCTATTATGTCAAAAAAGGAAGTGTGTGTTCTGTTTTACACTTGCACCTCCCTGTATCAAGCAAAGGAAAACCTCAACAAGACCACAGAATTTGGTTTGGGACATTACAGAGGCTTTAAATCTTGCAAGTATGCAAATATGCAGTAGCTAGAAACCAGTTCCTAGATCTCCCTGAAAATTCTCCTTGTTGCAATTTTCTTCCTTGCACTAAACAACTCTGTAGCAGTAAGTTAATTTCCCTGACACTTCACTCACAAATAGAAAACACCCTTTTCTAGTTCTGCTCACTTTTGTTCTGGTGATATCATGTATTATTGAGGAAGATACTGGGAATAAGGTTCATGCTTCTTGCAAATCACGCAGCTCTTACAATAGAGGTGCTTACAGCTGCATTGCAAATTTAAATGCTATAGGTTTGCATAGGTGTAGGTAGAAGACCTTTAAGAGAACAATAATAAATCCAGGACAGATTTGGATTAACTGAGTTATTATACTCATTAGTAATAAAAAACCCATTACGTACTTTTGTAACAATACTAGAATGTGCTTTGCCTCTGTTTTAGATTCCTAAGAACTGTATTGTGTGTTTCTTTGCCTGCACACATGGGCATGAGGAAAGAGAAACTGACTGGGAGCCACATATTTCTGCACTGGAGCTCGTGCTGTGGGCTACAGCTTCTATCTCTAGCTGCCAAAATGCAGCTAGAATGAAAATAACCCCTCATTAGTGCTCCAGTTGTATCCAGAGAATACTTATGCATATTTGCAGGTATGGCTTTAATTACTGAGTGTGTAGGGACATAACTAATAGCAGTTTGTAATTCAGTGAGTCTTGTGATGCCAAACCAATATGTTTCTGATGGGAACTGGAACACAAGCTGTTCATTTCAGTAGTTACTGGGCACCGAATCTGGTGAACGTAAAATATTAATGTTTTCCTGCTGCTGATTTTCTCTTTTGTTCACTCATAACAAATATTTGAATGAGCTGTCTTATTGACTGTGTCTTAGTTTTTCTTTCCTTTTGCCAAGGGCAGTATGAAATAAAGTAAATTAAGTTTCCCAAGGGGTTGGCAGGTTCTCCCTCAGTGACCGTGTCTATTGCCTTAAAGTGACCTCTCCAGTATACAAGTACCAGCAGCTGTTTCTGACTGTGTAATAAAATGGCAAAGGAGTTGCAGCAGTATATTATGCCATGAGAAACACTGAATCCATTTGCCAGCGTGCGTGCCTGTGTGGGTGCATGTTTGCACATTAGTGTGGGGGAAGGATGGGGCAGCTTAGCTTGCTGTCTTAGAGCTTACCCGAGAAATGTTCTGAATTTGGGGTTTTATAGATAAAACTTGGACAAATCTTTATTTAACCACAACAAAAGTAAGAAGGAACTGAATCTGTAGCATTATACTTGGCAGAAATGAGACAAAGTAAACTGCTTCTATTATGGGAGTGAGTATAGTATTTCGGCAATTGTGTCCAAAAGCATCTAGTTCAGGTTTTCCAAGCACTCTGAAAATTCTCAGTGTGAACTAAGGGAAAAAAGTAGCCTGATGTCTCTTTATTAATATACTAAAAAATAAGTGGGAACATAAAATGTTTTCTCTCTTGAAGGGAGTAAAGATACCTCTCAGTCTCAAATTCTTAACTAATATTTAAGATAGTAAATGTTCTCATTAACAAGCATAATTCCTTTTGAAGAATATCTGATTTTCTTTCTGCTTTTTCCTTAGGCCAACATTAAGCCCTCATGATGTGTTATAAAAACTGCAAGCACAAAGAAATAAAGTAATAATAAATAGTAAGGAAGAGAATACAGAGATCTGTATTATTTTCCTGATGACATTTGAGCTGTGCTGCCCTATAAAACTGACTCTGCAATGAGTATGGGGATCTCTATCTCTCCTTGCAATATGTCAACCAACAGGAATATAAAAATAGCATCTTTCTCTGGTTTACTTAAACATTCAAAGCCATTAAACTGAGAAGTTAGGCCAGCTGCACATTCTGTACTCAGCCTCATGGGGAAAGATGGAAACAGGTAAGAAACAGCTTGTCAGCATGGGAAATCTGTTGTAGAGGACCTATCAAACTGCAGAAAAACCTACTTAATAAAACAAATATGGCAGCATAATTTTCCTCCTGCTTAAAATCTTTCCTTATCTTAGCCTTTATTTGGGAAATGTAGGCCTGTACATCGTGATAATGTCTAGAATAGGGCAGGGTATGTCACAGATGCTGAGTGCTAAATCAAGGTGATAGAAAACATCCATTCCTTTGAAGATACAGCAGAGGAGTGAGAGAAGATGTTGCTATGATTTGGAGGAGCAGACTACCAGAAAGTATAACTTTTTTTTCTCTTTCTAATGTAGCACTGTGCTGTCACTAGCACATTTTATTATTTATTTCCTTTTGCTTTTACTGCATCATCTCTGGGGAAAAACAGCTTTAAAGTCAGACTGATGCTGGGGAGCTACCAGCTGGTGTTTGCGTTTGAAGTGGTGCTTATCCATAGCAGGACCAGAGAAGAAAGAAAAGCTGTAGCAGAGGGCCTGTATCATCCAGTGGAGACCCAGCTGTACCCTCTTCCTCCTCTGCAACCTCATTTGTGCTGTAGTGTCCAGCACTGCTCCTTGAGCTGGAGCACTCATCAGCAGCACCCATGAGCAGTTAGCATTTCTGTTTGGAAAGAAGCCCTCCAAAGTAAAGATGATCTTTGTTTTATCCATGCCAGCTGACACAGAACTTGTTTCTGTGCATGACCATCCATCTCTTATAACAGTAACACTTAAAAGAAAAAAACTCTGCAATTATTGTTTGTTGGGCTTAATCCTTTTTTAGTTGAAATTCCCATGTCAGGTAGATAGACTTTAAGCAACTGCAAACTATAAAGAATATAAGAAAAAACAAGAACACACTATTTTAAAAGTGTGACAAAGACCTTTGAGGACACCTGGATAAAATAATATCTTTTTTCATTATTTCAACTGTGCTGAACAATCATCTTATTTCTTTAAAAAGCATGGAATAATTCACCAAATGGATTATCTCCTGCTGTTATCACACATAAAAAAACGAGTCTACCTGCTTTAACAAATTGATAAGTATACAACAGCTTGTATCTCCTACTTCAAATCAGAAAAAAAAACACCCTGTATTTTTTCTTTAGTTAAAGGACAACTCTGATACAGAAAGTCTCTGAAATATAGTGGTGTTGACAAAGAAAACGAAGAGCTCTACAGTTTCAGTGAGAATTATCCAGACCTGTGGCAAACATGAATCCTATTGTGTAAGGTGAAATTGACTTTGGAAAATGGGTCTTTTTTTTTTCTGATATGAGAGCTCCTGACCTATTATGGGTAAGGAACTTAATAGTATGCAAATTACTGCTACTAGGGACTGGGCAACAGCTACAGTTTGGCAGAAAAATATTTACAATTCCTGGCTCTGTGGGACTTGGAAGGAGACATTTGGAGAAATATGTTGAGAATAATTCTGTTTCTGTTGGCATGCACGGATGAAGAGCACAGAAGTCAGGACCATGTTTCTGTTTCCTGGATTCTGAAATGAAAGTGCAGGAAAAGTGATTAATTAACCATTTCTGCTAACTACTGAATTTGCAGCTGCAAAAATAACCATCCAAATCCTTCCTGTTTAATTTTTAATGAATGGCTATTGCTTTTGATCACTAAAAATTATGCAGAGGATTCACCATACAAACAAAAATTAAAGGTAAGCTTCTTAGGCAAATCTTGCATATAGTTTTGAAAAATGTAGTAAAGTATAGTGTAACAACATTAGAAAAACAAGCTTAGAGAACTAAGCATCAGTCATGCAATTGTGTAAATCTAAATTCCATTAACCTTACTGACTCATGGTTCAAAAGAGGCACAGACTGGCTGGAGAAAGTCCAGAGAACAGCAGTGGGAATGAACAGAGGTCTGGAAAACATTACCCACAAGGAAAAATTGAATTAGCTAAAGAAGATAACGAGACATATAAAACCTATAGGCAAATGTAAGACAGCTGCAAAGATTTAGAAAAATCACTATGAGAGTAAAATTCATGCATAAGAATAGTGTCAACCACAGCCAGCTGGCTGGAGAGTTGTCTGCCAGGGATGATTTGTGTGCATAGAGAGAACTGAAAATGCCCTCTTACTCCTTTGCTCCTCAGGGGAGTAAACTCAGGGTTTAAGTGTCTGACCTCAAATAAACCAATGAAGGGTATCAACATCTCTTATATTAAGGCATCAAAACATATACAGAACCTTGAAGGAGTGACTCATAACTTGTCAATACTTCTCTGTCCCCCTGTCTCTCAAGAACTGTGTTGTGAGCACTGTCATGGGTCTTGGAAAGAGAAATAGACTTTGCTCTTATGCTACACTGCTCTTATTGTCAACTGCAAGAGATTTGTCTTCATTTTCACATTTGCTGTGCTGTGCTGACATTCCTACAGGTTTTCCCAGGTGGAACAATGAACAGACATCATCCATAGTCGATACAGAAGTGGCAAGAGCTGCAATGAGCACCACTTTCATTGATCACCACAAAAAACCCTACATTTTTTTTCTATGTAGTAACCACTTGTAAACATGCCAACTGGCTAATGTAATGAAAAGTTATGTATTTGTTGTGTTGAGGTGAATTTCAGAATCATCCTGCTTTTTTAGTGCATTGCACACTGCCAGAGTAAGTGTTATTCACACTGCAATTATTTTGGAGTTATTTAGTTGAAGAATATCACAAAGCATGCTGTGTACCTAATTCTATAGCAATGCTCATGTTTGGTCATTGACATCTGTATCAATTACATCTGGTCATGTCTCTGTAAAAAAAGCAAAACAATGTTTCATTTTTGTTTCAATAAATTATAAATATAGTTATCATTTTATCAGTTCAGTGGTTTATTTCAGCTCCAGTTTCTTTGCCACATTCAGAATTCATTAACCTGAGCAGGTTATGTAGAGCTTTTACAAAATCAACAATCTATCTTCAGCTTACTAATGATCAGCGAACCTTACAATGCCTTAGTTTTTGAAGCTTCACTGAATTCTGACTTGAAAAATTTCTCATTAAATTCTTCAGTACTTGTCTTGACTTCCAGGAAAATATCTAGAACAGCTATTTGAATACCCATTATTAAGACACATCCTTTTTCAAGGGAGTGTAGAAAAAAGAAGGAAAGAAAATGTGATCAGTGGAGAAACTTGATTAGGAAGTGGTCAAAGGTAGTTTGACATCTACAACTTTTTAGTGAAGATGAGCCAAGAATAGTTGCTTGTTGTTACTTTCTTTTTAATCCTCTTCTGGCAGCTGAGTAGAAGGAGATATTCATGTTCTTTTTTTGTTCTTTTTTTTTTTTTTCCCAGGGGGATTTGAATTAAATTACCTTTGTTTCAGCTTGGAAAAGTCTGTTGGCCCTCATTTCATTGTTCTGAGGTCCTGATACAGAAGTCTTGTAGCCTGATATTTAAAATCATGTGCAGCACAGTTTCTCCCAGACAAAAGGGCATGGTTTTGCAATGGCTACTTAGGGTCTAAACATTGGTATTAAGGATCCATTTTAAGTTTCTTCACACAGAGGAGGAAGACACAAGAAAAAACTTGCTTCCTAAACCTCTAGCAGGAAGACTTGCAGAAAGAAAGGATTATAGACTGATGAGAGAGATCATCTTGTAGGGGGAGGAGGGGTATTGCAGAAGAACAGCAGGATAACTCCAGCTCTAGGTCTCAGCACACTCACAGCGTGGCAGGGCCGAGCAGCTCCCATGGCAGCACAAACCACGTACAAGGGCTCCAGCACAGGGCACAGGAGGGTTTCCTGGAACATGAGAACCTCAGGGCAGAACAAAGACCCACCAGAAGCCTGAAGCTCATGCCACAGTGGCTGACAAGATGTGGACAGGGTCAGGAGGAACATCGGACAAGGAAGGCCCTGCATGGTTACGAGGAGCCCATGGCAGCACCAATGGCCAGGGCAGGGTGCAGGAAGGGAGCTGTGACACTGCCCGAGTGACGGTACCCCTGGCCCAGGGGCAGGTTCTCTCAGAGCTCACCACAACTGATGCAGCTTCACAGGCAGAGGATCGTGCAGGGCCCATCCCAGTGCATGGTTATGCAATGGCAGATAAGCCACAGCTGCAGGGTGAGCCCTGCTCTTAGGCAGGACCGGCCATGAGCACCCCCTGTGGGAGATGTGCCCAAGTACAGGTACACCTTTGTACTCTCCAGTGCAACACACTGTCTGACAATAGATGCAATTCTCAGCTACTTGAAATTATTCTTGTTGTTGTTCCTGGGAGTTTGCTAGCTCTGTTTGTTAAAGCATGATGCTGATAACATCAAGGTTGTGGGTGTGATCCCTATATGAGCTATTCACTTAAGAGTTGGGCTCAATGGTTCTTTGGACCCTTCCAGCTCAGATGATTCTGTAATACATTTTACTTTTTCCCTTGTCCCAGTCCCTGTACTCTAAATCCACTCCTGGAATAGCTATATATGTATTTTTCTGTGGTGGCACTTAGCAGAGAGATAACTGAACAAAATCTCACTGCATGATTTGTTCAGGAATTAATTTTGAGACTGACCAACTCATTATTTAAACCCTCTTTTCTGAGTCATAAACAGTTATTCTGTTTGTGTTTAGAATTCATATACTTTAGAAGAGAAAAAGAGAGCATTCAGTGCATTCAGTATGTGAGTGTACAGCCAGCAAAAAAAAAAAAGGTCTCTCTCTAATGCTTAATGTGCAGCTTTTTGCCTTAGTTGCTGTTGCAGATAGCATGTTCTGGTCTATGGGCCTCCTGCCACTTTCTAGTGAAGCACAACCACAGTGGATCAGTTTCCCATCTTTAAGAGGTTAGCTGATATGTTTGACTTCAGAAATATCTGCTAATGCCCACGAATATATATTTTATACACTAAGTTTTCACATAACTGGAAGAAATACTAACATACAGTTATATTATGCTACTTTTCCTGATCAGCTCAAAGTAATACAGTGACTAATTATGAGGATTTGGTGGTTGTTTTGGCTCAACCAGAACTTCGGAACATTAAAAAAAGAATTGAGATTTGCCAAAGCACTGCAAAGAAGAAGAAACAGAGTTTTGTTAATTTATTCTTTTCAAATAAAAGTTGCTAAATTTTACTCTGAAAATTTTGATGTGAGAAATGAAAACACATTTAAAAGCATTTTTTTGCTACAAAACATTTTTGACTGGATGCACTAATGACACTTCTTTAGTTTTGTGGATAATTTTCACCAATTTGAGATGGGATTTTTCAGTGAATAAAATATTTTATGAAATGGCATTAATCCATCCGAAATAATTTAATATACTTTCCCACATTATCTGCATTTGCAGTAGGAGAGTGTTGCAGGACTCTTTGCTCTTGGAACACGAGCAAACAACTCCAACAATTCTCTATTTTGTGAGCTATGAGTGATGGGCTAAGCTGGGGCTGCCATGTACTGCTTTTGGTGTTGAATTGTGCTAAAACCAGTTTGGTTCATCAGCCCCAAATTAATATCCTGATAGTGAGGCAAAGGTTTGGTAGATAAGCTAACAAGCTGACCTGGAGACATATGAGTGGCAGTCAGACACTTTACACTCTAGAAGTCCAGTCCACTTCCATACCATAGGTTCCTCCTTCTTGGAGGGTATGTGTGTATGATGTTCCCTCCCTTGAAGTGGGGATGTGACCCAAGGATGCTTCTTGAGGTCGAGTGAAAGAATTGTGCCCATGAGCTTTGGTGTGGTGAGTTACATCAATCTCTGCTTAATAATTTTTTTCCTTTTTGCTAGCTTTAATATAGTTGCTTTAATGTATTTCCTTTTATATGGTACACTATACTATGTTATACTCCACTAGTAGTTTTAGCTTTTATACTAGGTAGCAAATAATTCTGATTGACATCTTTTGTCTGATCATTTGTCCTAATAAATAGTTCATTTTATATAAATATATCGATTTGCCATCTTCAATCCTATGGGACAAAGTTACTTAAGCTGTTGACAAAGTCTGGGCCAAATATTGGATTGAGCTGCCCTCCAGGCTCATCTCTGAGAAGGAGCTTAGAAAGCAAGAAGCTCCTTTCTGCATCTCATGACTCCATTGGAGGGTCCCTCTAATAAACTTAGAAGGTCCCACTTTATCTGTGACAAGGGGCTTATAAAGAATTGTATTAAGTCAGTTCAAAACAAGTTAAGAAAACACTTACTTTGACAAACAGAAGCTGAACTTAATACAAAGCATCTATTTCATATGCAGAATTACAGCTTTATGCCTAGAGAAGGTTTGAAGGGAGTAATTTGCACACTAGTCATGTATTCCTCTCAAATCGTCATCCACACAGTATTTACATAAATTTGAATAGTTTCTTAGGACACATAATTTTGGTTCATTTATTCTCTGTTGCTTTGAAGAGTACAATGCTATATCTGGCAAAATTTTGTCTTGATTGCTGTAAATTGATAATTTTATAAAAAAGGGAATAATTGCAGTCTTTGTCTCTAAGGATGAATTACTGTTTTCAGTTATTTGGCAAATTGAATAGAAACATACACTTCAGAGTTTACTCTTTTTTGTTTTGTATGTCCTAACCTAAATGAAAGATGGCTGACAAAACCCAACTTGGGATAATTATAACTAAAATAGAGAGGTATTTAATGAATTAGTAAAAATTTTGCCACTGATTTCAAAAGAGCTCCCACAGCTGAGGAATGAACAAACCTTCATACATCTACAACATTTTTATCATATATTGTTTTAGCAATATATTCAACAGAAGACATTGCATTTCTAAAAATGATATCATTAAAAAGTTTCAGAGCATTCCTTTTGAGAATAAAATAAAAATAAACTTTTATAGTATTTTTTTTCTTAACAGTTTTAGAATAAGCTTCCAAGATCCTGAGAAGAACTTAGGGAACTGAATTGGTATTTCAGCAAAAGATATGAGTCAAAAGTAGGTTTAAAAGTAAAAGTTCTAACAAATTCCAGAAAATGTCTCAGCTTGATTGGGAAACTCAGGTAGAATTAGACAAATTTATGATCCCTGCTATGTATGAAATAACTTAAGAGGAGAATGCACAACTCTTGTGTGAATGTAGCAATGAGTGAGTAAGAAATGCTGATGTCTCTATCCAGCCATAAAGTAGTAAATCTGACTACCACTTCTAATTAATTTCAAAACAGAAAATGAATGGAATGCGGACATGAAAAGCTAAAGGGTATTTGTTGTCTGAATTCAAAGAAGCAAGCTGAACAATAACCCAGGCTGAAGATAAGAAATCTACCATACAAACACTGAAGAGGGGAGACCCCTTGGGCTAGAAAGCATAAAAGAAATGAGTAAAAAACCCCAAGTTAAACTAGAACATTCATGAGAGTTTGGTAGCATTATAAACATATTAGTTTTTTTCAAGAAACTTTTTCCAAAGTATAGCTTGTTAATTGTATCTGCCATTGACCTCTGCAGTGTTGGCTTGGAAACTCAGTGTAGGATAGAAAATGTCACATGATGGAGCCAATAAAAAACAGTACAGAGCTAAGCCTCCCATGAAGTTTGACCTTTTCCTTAAACAGCTTGTTTTTTAAAATTTTGATTGAAATTGGTCTCTAGTCGCAGAAAACACTCTGAATTAATAGGAATAGTGAAAACTGAACCACATTGATTATTTTGTGAGACTGGGCGCAGTATAAATTAGTCATTTAGGTCAAGATTGTAGAGGCCAGGCAAAGATTACTTTTCCATACAATAGTCAATCCACTCAGAGATGAAAATTGTTCTTTAAGGAATAGATTGTATTTTTCCCAGTGTCTATGGTAATGGGGTTCCATGTTCATTTGATTCCTTCATATAAGTATATCAGGATCTTGAGAGGAAATTCAGTGATTAATAGTGAAAAACTGTGAATTCTGTAGATACTTGATCTGCAGAGAGCAACAGACTTTGGAAATCACATACCTTTAAATAAATTTTCCTTCATGCCACTGACATTCTAAAAGCATTAGAAAGGTTTCAACTTGTTATTTTCATTAATTGTGTGCCACTATGTATGGAAAATTGTCTCTGGAGGGGTAGTGCAAAATGTAAAGAAAATAATATATATATTATATGAGACGATTCAACTGAAATTAGACATCACTGGCCTTTTAATTGCTTGCTTGTTTAATACAAAATATTTAGGCACTGTCATACAGCAAGCTGTGGGAGCACATTGACACATGTGATAGTTAAAACAGACCTGTAATACTTCATCCTTGTTTCTCTTTTCTATCCTGTTAATTAATTGAAATGCAATTACATGACTTCCATGACTAGCACAGAAAACTACTCTCTTCTGTCTCAGAGTGATTTTAATCACTTTAATGCAGAAAATCACTTGCTTGAATTTTAGTGACCTTGTTAACTATCATTTTGTGGATTTTTTACTAGGAGAGATAGGAAAAAAGATGGTGAACCTCACAAGGAGCTTGCTATAGTTCATTGCAGAACTTTTCATACTGCTAGCTAACCATACAGAGAGATGCTTATAAGAGATATTTTTAAATAAAAATCTTTCAGGACTTCGCAGTGCTTGCACTTCTCAATACATGAAAGCCACACATATATCTACACTCAGAAAAATTGATGGGGAAGGTTGTGCTCTTTCCATCAGTAACTTCTCAACTGAAACTAGGTCTGCTTTGCATCTCTGTCTGCTTTTCATTGCTTCTCAGAACCTTTGTGGGTTTCACAGGGGCTCTCAGCTGCTCTACCTGCTGCAAGAATGTCTCATTATAATCTGAAGTAAACAGAGGTTTTGCCATTTTGCTGAAGAGTTGTCATAAGGAAACTGTGACTTTGTTTAAGATAGTGTTGCAACTTTCTCATTCTTTATCCTGCTGGCCACGATGTGGCATTATGCTTATAACTGAATTGGTCTGTCACTAAGCATGTGATAAATCATACAGATTTAGTAGACTAATAAGCTGGTTCACTCCTCTTTTTTACTACTCACCTCCTGTTTAGACAAGCATTTTCTAAAATTATAAAGAAAACTTCCTCATAAGCAAACAAAAAAGATGCTTGTTTGATGTCTTTCAAGGAAGCCCTGAATTTCATTTATTAAAGAAAGGAGGATGAAAGACAATTTTTAGGTAAACATTCAATATGATTTAATTGTACTTAGTGTAACTGAGTTTCAAGACAATCAGAAAAAAACACTGTAGCATTTGTTCTTAAAACAACTTGCTAAAAAAGTTCTACTTAATACTATCAGCAATAATTGCTGGAAATTGTTGTCCTTCTCAAGAAGAAATATAACTAGTTCTTCCCAGGATGTAGTTATCTGCCATGTAAATTTTGAGTAAGCTTTTAGAACCTTCCCAGGGTGATGAAAAATCATTTGGTTGCTTGGGGTTTTTTTACAAGGTTCTTAATTTCTCTCTGATATTCTTTACTTGATTAATTTTTTAAGTTATTTTAAATTTTTTTTTCTTTTTATACTTTTTCAATTATCTGCAGCAATTCACAGTATCCTAAATTGTCTCATGCTGGAATATTGATGTATGTTTGTCCAGGCTAACAGTCCTTGGAGGGATTTTAGCTTTGTTTTCTGTTTTCCTTTCTTGGAAAGGAAATGTAAAGTGCACTGAAATTGGCTTTGTCTCCCTTGCATCCCATGTTTACAATTCTCTACCTCATTCTTGCAGAAATGAGGAAGAAATTTCATCTCTGTTGCTCACACAGTGACACAATAAGATTCACTCTGGATTAGGGGACTAACTAAATGAGTCTGTCCAAAAGCCATTTGACATCCTAGTTTACACGGCTGCAGAGACTCCCTTCCTCATTGAAAAATCTGCCATATGGCATGTGAGGATCCTTTGCTACTTTGTTTTTCTCTTTTTAACTCTCAAAGGTTTCAAACAATCCTCTAGTCTCTTAATTAAACATTTAGCTTCAAATTAACCTCTTTACTGTACAAAGACAAAATATTACTAACACATTAAAGAATTTCAGTCCAGCTTGGGAACTCTGGGGCTTTTCTTGGCCACTTCTGAAAGGTGATATACTTTCACCCACAGCTCTGTAGACTGCTTCTGAGCCCTTATCAATCTTTAATGCACCTTTGGGATTTAGACTGCCACCAGTCCCATCTTGTCTCTTGAAGCAAAAGCATCTCCTAGTCCAGACTGATTTCTCAGCCATCAAGGTGATTCAAGTCTTACTCTTCTACCATGTCTACCTCTTCTCCCTTCTGTTTTTTTTTGTTTGTTTGTTTGTTTGGGTTTTTTGTGATTTTTCTTGTTTGTTTGTTTGTGGGGGTTTTTTTTGTTTTGTTTTGTTTTTTGGGGTTTTTTTTAATAACCATAGAGTGTGTAATTTTGAACATCATAAAGACATGAGCTGCTTTATTTAATTTATTGTACTGTTCTCATACATACATTCAACCTTTCATTTTTGTGTGAGTCTGCTATGGCAGAGAATCATCAGCCTCTGTCACAGGCAGCCATAAAATCTTTATGCCATCAGTAGAAAGGAAGATTATTTGTAGGGCATACTTTCTCATTCTGAAAAGCAAAAAAAAAAGGAGATTCTTCCTGGTTTTATGAAAAATAACCCTTTGGTGAGGGCTAGAGGTTCTGAGTAATGATCCATAACAACTCTGCTATTCAAAAATAGGAGCTGGTTCATGCTGCTGAATTTTAGAAGAATATTTTTCTATAGGAGCTTTAAAAATAAAATATTTCTGCTTTCCAGTGGGTCAGCTTCACTATCAATATAATCTTGTAACTGAGACTTTTTAAAGTACCACAGACCTTCAAAGGAGGAACAAAAGTTGTCACAAGATGAAAGGGGGTATTCTTCTCACTGTATGCTGAGGTTTGTAAAGAGGTTATCAGGAAATCAAATCATTGCAGGCACACTGCAACCCTTTAAAAGTCTAGACATTTTGTACTTTCCCCTTCTGTGCCCAGTTCTCAGAGAAAACGGTGACAATTTTGGATTGTGTGTCAGTGACGATGCACTTACCTCAAGGAATTACTCTCAGGGTTGTCCTTTCATCAAGTCTTATCCTGACACTGCTGCTGGCTGACTCAGTCATTTGTCACATCTCTTGGTGTGTCTGCTTTATGTCCCATACCAGATTATGACTCCAGGATTTCTAGTTGCTTCAAAGAACTCCTATGGAAGATAAACATTCACAAGTAGCTTAAACACTCCCTGCAGACTCTGTCCAGGATTGCTCCAACATCTCTGCTAAGAAACATAGTGCTTTGAGGAGCTGCCAAAATGAATGGAAACCATGAAAATCCACTGTGCAGATGTACTGTACGAAGGTTTTGTGCAGAACATCCAGGAAGGGTTAAAATAATCTGGTTTTCAGTAACAGTATGTATGTAAGTAAACCCCTCTAGACATAAATAATGCATCTTGAACAGTGCCCACTAAGTACACAACTCTTCCTTCCTGTAAAGCTACTAAAGAAATGACAACATGGTAATGTATGACTTTTCCATTGGAATAGCAACAGTCACACTCAGGTGAATGGACTGGAAAAAAAAACTCAAGCCACTTAGTGACTTTCTGTCTCACATGAACTTTTGATTATACCCCACTCAGGACTTTTCTGAGAAACTGAATTGAAGGGATTTGACATCATACAAAACAGCTGCTTTTTTGTCACAATGCAACCCTGGGCTTTCCTTGGATGATGATGATCAGTTTTTCTGCCTTGGCTCTCTACTTCTCATTCAACTATAATGAGACATACCATTTTTCATAGTTAGACAGCTGGACTGACTAGATTGTTTTTCAGTTATAATAAAATGCTACTGCATCACTCACACAGATAAAAACTGAATATCATTATGACAGAAAAGTGAAGAAGATAAACTGGAAAAGTTAAGATCTCTTTAAACATAATAATATAAAATTATCTCATGATCTAAAGTGAGAGAAATAATGGTAGTGCTGAAAATGGCCCTGTCAGGTGCATATGGGGAGTGAAAAATTGTGTGTAGATGCTAGAAGTACTATTTCTGTTGAAATTATGTTCAAAGGTAATGAACAAAGGAGAAGACCAGGTTAACAGCTTATTTTTAAAAATCATAAATAAGTTAAATAATGGCTTATTTATATTAAAAAATAGAGGTGTTATTGTTTTTTGGTTTGCTGATTTGGATTGATGGTAATATTTAATTTGTATTTAAACCCAGATGCTGCTGTATGTCTTTCTGAGGGATATTTGGAGAAAGATATTATCACCAAGGAGATTGTGGAGTCCCTTGAACAAAGTGCTTAAAATGAGTCTGAACAGACAAGCACCTAAATTTACAATCAAGAAAAATTATTTGTGAGAGGTGGGATGAGGGAGAAAAGACTACAAAGATGGTGATTGCTGCATTGACTGCAAATTAATAATCTCCATGTTCACAATGTCAATCACCTAAAATAGTAATGAGATCAGATTTAAACAGCTTAGTGTTTAAAGCCTCTGTGTTTCTCATGCCATTTTAATAGGAAACATTCCACTTCTGCAATTTACAGCTTCTTCAGATAAATGCAAATGTATCATTTGCCAGAAAAATCAACATTTATGTGCTTTCACTCTCCAGATTGACTAAACAGTTCTCCTATTCTTGTAACTAGCAGACATGAGGAAAAGAGGCAGCATTCCTGCTCTTTACACCGAAGTTCTTTGATTTAAAAATTGCTTTAATTTTAAAAGAATAAGATTATGAGGCAATCAGAACTCCCAAATAAAATGATAGGTGAAAATGTATTAGACCAGTTTCCCCCTGAACAGCATTTTTATTTGCATGCTGTCCCAAAAGATACTGATCGAAGTCCTGAAGACTGGGAAACAATGGAGTTTGGGAATGATTTTTTTCATATCTCCATCATTAAGAGGGATATTAATGTTAGAGATAGAATGGAGATTCCTCTGTATCCTGTGCATGCAGGCTTGGAAGTACAGAGGAATGCAAGAACTGGTTTGGGAACTTTATAGAAATTGAGATATATGAAGTCATACCAACATAGTCATATCAAACAAGGACGTGAATTTTAGTTCTAAGCAAATAGAAATACACCTTCAAGTGTTTTAAAGTGCCTTAAGTACATCAAAAAGCTGTGTTAGTTAGTAGAGAAACCTATAGTCCAGTTCAAAATTCAGTAGTACAATTCTCCACAACATTAATCGCCCTTTAGACATAATATAAATATAGTTGCAGTGTTGTTAGACAGACGGGTAGAAAAAGATAAACCATGAACATAATTTTTATGCAAAAGTGACGGCTGTTTTCACACATTTGTTTTGAGCTAGGATAGGTGCAAAAAGAATTATAGTAAAACCGTGTTTGTAGCTGATTGGTTAATTAATGAACATAAAGATTTGTATTAGGACTGTAGTTTTTAGAGAAAGAGAGATAAAGTAGAGATGGAGTAGAATAGAGAGTAGAATAGAGTAGAATAGAAAGAAGATGCTAACTTTGCTGCCTCTGTTGCTGATGCTGTGCTTGGGGATGCTGATGCTGCATCCTCCTTTCTCCTGCTTGCTTTTGCTCCTACTTCTGCTTCTAATACTGAAGATTTTAACATAATAGCATAGACTGCAAAATCTCACCCTCATAAGACTGATGGTGTTTTGGAATAAATGACTTTATAACAAAAGCAAGAGACTCGCTCTTCACTCCTTTGGAATGGACCTGTTATAAACCTCGACATGTTAATACAGAATACATTACCCAGAGATTTTCAAATTGTAGTAAGATGAGGGAGTGAATGGTGGACAGACTAAAGAGCAGAGATTTGATCTAGAGTGATGTTGTGAGACCAAAAGAAAGCTACCAGTCCAAATATGTGAACAAACCTGTGCCCCCATATAGTCAACTAGAAAGAATCAAAGAAATGCTTCTTCCAAAGACATCTGTGGATAGGAGGCAGAAATACATTGCATTATTTTAATCACTTTTGGTGAGTATATTGAATGTTAAGGGGAATTTGCCACTGCAGGCCAAAACCTCCTAGAAGCTTCCAAAGTTTACTTGCCTGGCTCTTTTTTATAAATTTCAAAATCAGCATGCTAAAATATGCCACAGTGTTTTTTAGTGTAGTTATGGACTTGAGATTTTGAATGCACAGGAAAACTGGATCTGAGTACATGTAATCAAACTCTTCCATGAATTATGCTTGAGCATGTAATCACAGAATCACCCTTTGCACAGTACCAGCATACTCACACAATGCTGAGGGACTGATTAAATGTTAATGGTCTGCTTCTTTGGTTCCTTCTCCTACCCAGCTTCCCACAACCACTCCTCTGTTTCCACTTGCAGATGCTGAATTGCTAAATATTATCTCTGCTTGAATAACATGGTCATGGGATTCAAAGAGGTCTCAGATACTGTACATTTGAGCAAGAAAGGGCGTGGGCAAATTACCTCTATCTTTCTTTTTCTCTCACAGTGGACCTGTACAGCCTGCTCATGTCTCTGCCTGTCTTCTTGTATCACTTTTGGGATTGCTCATTGATTTCAGTGAATGTTTTTTTATGACTTTCAAATTCAGCTGCTAGAGGAAAATTCATCTCTCAAAAATATCATGAGGTGAAGATGACTGTAACTGTGTCTGGAAGGTGGGTGTTGAAGAATAACAGCAAAAAGAGCATAGAAAATGGGGGAGTTATATTAAAAGGGGAGGTTTTGCTCAAATCTTTGTTGATGGTTTACATCTTTTAAGAGCTGGAGCTCATATTAGTATATTACTGTTATCAGTTTCTAGTTTTCTGCAACCATGTCTGGTTTTCCAGGGTGCTGAAAATCTTGCCAGCCACCGCTTTTAAAGGAAATATTGTCTTAGCTTAAGTTTTTAAAATTTAAGAAACAATTTAGGCAATATCTGTTACACAATACTCCTATCATCTATGAAATAGATAATTGTAATATTAACATGTCTTTGGGAATGAGAGAGCTAGGATATTTGAATAATTTTAACATTATATGGTTTATGTCTTATGAAATGGGTGCCAGAGACATGCATCCATGTTTTACCATAGAAGTAATTAGATGGACATACATCTTCTCTCATTTAAAAAAAAAGTGCTCATATATCTTGTTTTATATTTTAGTTGGAGCAGGCTGATGGTACCTCACCTCTTCAGTGCTTCAACTAAGTTGTTAAACTACCTTAAGTCTGTTGCTTCCAGTCATGAATCCTCATCCCACAAGTATGAGTGGTGAGCACCTAAACAAATGTGCCCCAAGAATGCAGAGCAGAAGCAGAAATTTGGAAGGGAGCGATGGATGTGAGTGGGGGGAAAGTGCACTTTTCTTTCCAGTTTTATAACCAGTGCTACATTTTTATGACCACATCTAGAGAGAAATCAAAGATGGAGTATTATCTGGATAGCTTCTGGTTGAAGAGAGTAAATGAAAAGATAAAAGGGGATGAGAATGGAGAAAATGTGCAGAGAAAGGGAGGAGCCAGAAGGGGAATAGACAGACAGACCACTGGAACAAATGGGGCAGTACTCTCTGCAGGAAGCTTCTCTCTATTCTCGCCAGCCTTGCCTGCTCTAGGCCCACCAAAGTAGGTGAAGGGGAGACATCACTGTGCCATGGCCACTTCCAGCATGGAGAGGTCCATGAAAGAAGGGATACAGAGTGGCTACTCCCCTGGGATTACTTGAAGATTACTTATTTCTTGATGCAGGTGTGGAAAAGATAGGTTATCTAGGGAGATGCTATTCTCCCACATCAGTCTTTATATAATTTTTCTCACTGCTCTCACACTGTAGCTCTGTTTGAGGCTTGGGTGTGCAAGTACTGTGTGTGGCAGGAGTTAGTGAATACTGTATAGTGGCCTGAGGATCAGTAGCTAGATAAAAAAATTTTTTTTAAATTTTAGCTTGCATTATGTCTTGTTAAGAAAGCAAATCTCACCCTTTCAGCAGCACACTATTTAGTTTCAATCATGCTGCTGGTAAATAATGTATTCCAAACTGAATAATGTGGGATTTCCTGTGCCACAAGTTATTTTGTTTGTCTTGTTTGTTTATGTTTCAGCTTTATTAATCAATCTATCTGAGGAAGGGCCCAGAAAAAATTGACTGAGGCTTTTTTTCTGATATAGGTTTTCATAACCATAAGTCTACAGCAAATCCAAATGTAAAAGTAAAATCACACTTCACCCTGATGCTGAGATGTTAAATACAGATAGTTGTGCTTTTACATGCATTCTGTCATCCTGTACCTCTTTATTATCTGGTTCACTTTAAAACCAGCTAATGCACAGAAGATGAAAACATTTTGAGAGGAAGCAGACTTTTGCATCAGATACGGAGCCCTCCAGAGCCTTCCTGGTAGTCAACTGGAAATGTTCCTTCAAATAATTTCCTTGCAAACATTACTTTCAAGTGCAGTGACTGACTTTCCTATAGACTTTAAAATCCATTTTTATTTTAGGCTTTGTTCAGTATTCTTGTTTTTCAGTCCTCAGTTGCAATGTTTGAAGATGTAACAGCAAAACAACTCTTGTCCTGTTTCTTCATGTTACTTTGGCATCCTTTTCTTCCTTATCCTCAAAAGCTTTTCCTGACAGACTGCACACAAGCTGACATTCAGCTCAGGCCCAGTAAGCCCAGGCACATCTCTGTGCTTCTAGGACTCCTGGGCCGTATGGACTTCTAGGAGATTTATTGATGCTTTTTTGTCATTACCATTTTATGAGGTCTGTTTCTTACAGGTTGCAACTTTGTCTCCTGCTGATTTCCTTCATCTCTTCTAAATACTGAATTTCCTTACTCTGCCCAGTATCTTAATTTTTGACTGTGACAGGGCTTCTGCAATCAACTCCATCATCTTTCCTTTTTCAGTTATAGATTACTATGAAGTCTATTACCTGGAAAAATTACTTTATTTAGGACAGTTTATTAAGCTATTTGTGACTTTGGGTCATGTTGGTTTTGGTCCTTATATTGCTTCCATATCTTAAAAATTATAAGAATCTTATTAGAGAGTATAATGCAACCTTGCAACACATCTTGGAAATGGACAGCTAAGGCATAGAAAAGTAGCAAGGCAAAGGGACCTGGGAGAGCTAGCAAAGAGGAAATATATATTCTTTTTCTTCCCTTCCCTGTTCTTATTTTGTCACTCATACAAGGCAGAACCAGTTTGTGCCACAGAAGAAGCAATAGTACATTAGAGTCTGAAAAATAAAATCTGTCACTTCAGCTGCAAGAATTCTGTAAGATTGCTAGTGCAGTTCTGTAAGTTTGCTAATTGAAAATCAGTATTGAAATATTTTTCTGAGAAGCTAAAGAAGAGACACAAATCTCTGGTAGCTTGTCTGCTTCCCTGTAGCTCTACTGACAACTTGTTCTCTGCATCTGAATCCACTGTGCTGTGCCGTGTGATCCTTCACAGAGGCTCGGAATCAGCAGCCCCTCCACTTTCTGCGGCTCCCGAGTCCCATTGGCTGGAAAGAAAAGCAGAGGCGGAGAGTGCCCTGAATATTTTTCTCTTCCACACACGGTAAAACAGGCAGCCAGCATGCACTGCCTGACAGAGAGACTGGTGCTTGCAGTTTCAAAATAGTTCCTGCTCCACAGCAGTCACCTGGGCATTTTATGTTCGCATCTCTTTAATGGAAAGCACCAAAAAAGCCTTGAAGCATCCCAGTGAACTAAACAGGAACTGACCATATGGGAGAATCTGATGCAAACATAGAGACCGTTGGGACTCTGTGACATAGATCAACAAGGTAAATGTGATGATGATCAGAAACTGTGTCTGTAAGGCTGTAAACCAGTTCTTCTGAGTCTAAAATCGTATTTTTTCACAGTAGTCAAACTGTTCTGAGCTGCTGCCTGCCTTGGTTCTAGCTTATTTTTCTTTTTTTTTTTTCTTTCTCAAGCTGAAAAGCCAAAGAAGGTTTTTAAAGGAATGCAAAAGGAACAGGAGTTCTAAAAGCAGGAAGCTGAAAGGGATCTCCTTAAGATGAATTTCACCCAGCACCGTGGGACACTCCAGCCTCTCCATTTCTGGAACCACAGCTACAGACTGCACGGAGGAGCCGGCGAGCCCAATGCGAAGGGTCACTCCTCAGGAGGCTGCTACGAGCAACTCTTTGTATCCCCCGAAGTGTTTGTGACTCTGGGCATCATCAGCTTGCTGGAGAACGTCTTGGTCATTGTGGCAATAGCCAAGAACAAGAACCTCCATTCACCCATGTACTTCTTCATCTGTAGCTTGGCAGTGGCTGACATGCTAGTGAGTGTATCTAATGGATCAGAAACCATTGTCATCACACTGCTAAACAATACAGACACAGATGCACAGAGCTTTACCATAAACATTGACAATGTCATCGACTCAGTCATTTGCAGTTCCTTGCTTGCATCAATTTGCAGTCTTCTCTCAATAGCAGTGGACAGGTACTTTACTATCTTTTATGCCCTCCAGTATCATAATATCATGACAGTCAAGCGTGTAGGGGTTATCATCACATGCATCTGGGCTGCTTGCACAGTCTCAGGTATTTTGTTCATCATTTACTCTGACAGCAGTGTTGTCATCATCTGCCTAATCAGCATGTTCTTCACTATGCTCATTCTCATGGCATCCCTCTATGTCCACATGTTTATGATGGCTCGTATGCACATAAAAAAGATTGCTGTTCTTCCAGGGACTGGCCCTGTTCGCCAAGGGGCCAACATGAAAGGGGCCATCACTCTCACCATCCTGATTGGAGTTTTTGTTGTGTGCTGGGCTCCATTTTTCCTACACCTGATTTTCTACATCTCCTGCCCCTACAACCCTTACTGTGTGTGTTTCATGTCCCACTTTAACTTCTACCTCATCCTCATCATGTGCAATTCCATCATTGATCCACTTATCTATGCATTCCGGAGTCAGGAGCTCAGGAAAACATTCAAGGAGATTATATGCTGCTGTAGCCTGAGAGGGCTTTGTGATTTCCCTGGTAAATATTAAACAGAATGGATGGGTGTGTTACTGTGTACACAAAAGGCAGCACAGATTTCCAAGCCTTCAGATCCTCTTTCTCAGCAGAATTTGGTTTAAATCCTTAGGAGTTAGCACCTCTTTCTGCCTCCCCCCACCCCCCCCATTCTTGTGTCCCACTCATGTGAAATTCATATATCTGTATAATGTTTATAATGTCTATAGTTTGTAATTTATTTGGCTGGAAAGAGAAGTAGGACTTCCTACCAGTTTGTAAATAAGCAAATAAATGTAATGATGAATGTGAAATAGTAACAAAGATGAGCAGCTATATATTCCAAGTGCTGACAAAATAAATATCTTGCCTGACTTACAGTACATATTAGCTGGTATTTTTTCTTATTCTGTTGAAGTAATTATAGCTAGCAACTACATTATATTCAGCTAAGAACAGAGCATATGCTTCTATATTAGTGGATTAAAGGTTCTCTGGAATTAGAAAGCAGAGTTTTTCAGAAAAGCTAGTGAAACCAACAAGTTGTATTTATTCATTTTGAACTCTGTTTGTTTTGCTTCACAGCAGGAATTCTGGTTTTTGTTGCAGTTACTGCCCACAAGAAGATTTTTTGAACACTACCTACACAGCTAGTGGAATGCTTGGGCTTTGGGCTGGGTTTGTTTTCAAGATGATGATAGCTGTATGTCTGAAAGTACCTTTTTGCAAAATTTAAATTGCTCCCTGGAGCGTCAGGTAATCCTGGATATATCTGCTAGACTAGCATCCACGTAGATTAGCTCTCTCCATTTGCCATGAAACAGGTATAGACATTGCCAGCAGCAATGTAAAAATTCACTGAGACATTTACCTAGTGAAGATAAAGAGGGAAGTTCAGTTGAAACATTCAGTTCTTGTTCTGAGGTGCTGAGGAGAATAAGGACTCTGTGCTCCAGATGTAAATACACCCTTTGTTGGAAATAAGACTGCCCTCTGTTCTGAAGTGTGGTGTTAGCAGATGGGATCCACTGCCAGGATCTTCACACAGGAGTCAAGGCAGGTGTTAATTTGGTCTGAGCACCTCAGCCCGTACTGCAGATCATGTGGGCTTTGCGGGGGCAATGCTGTACATGGAATGAGTGCCTGCTGATGAGTCTGGTTACCCAAGCTCTGCATCAGGCAGCTGCTTGAATTCAATTCACCTTTGCAGGCATCTACTTGATGTGTTCTCAGGTTCACCCTAAAATTCCACTCTCTTCACAGTTTGTCTTAAGGACCTTGGATCCCTGGTATTAGCACTTTTGGAGGCATTTAAACTGTAAGTGTGACTACACAGGATTCTGTGAAGGTGTCCCTTAATATCTTGACAATATCAGCTTCTATGTAAGGACAGAGAAAAATTGACTTATTTATTCTCAGAAAGTATAAAACATAGTGAAACTTGTAGAAGGTCTGGAAAGTTCTGATTTAAAAACTCAAAATTAAAAGTAAAACACAACTGAGGTTTTAATTCTGAACGCTTGATTTTACCAAGATGAACAGTGAATGAATCAAAACCAGTTCTATTTATTTTCTTAGAAACAAATTTTTCTCTCCAGCTGCTTATTTCTTCATGAAAGAAAAACATAAAATGAAAAGCTGTTCAAAGAGACCAATGTTTGCTATCTCAGATTCTCCAGACAGAAGCTGATATTTCAGTTGGGGGTAACTTTTCAGGATATCATAAAACTATGTCATTTGGTCCTCTGTTAAAGAGCATGAAGGACTTAGGGTCAGTGAGGTTTTTTTAACTTCAAATATTTACAGGAAGAGCAAGAAAATCATTTGACTTTGTGCATCAAAGTCCCTTGGTAGACTAGCAGCACCAAAATCAGGTCTCTTATAGCCTGCTCTTACGCTTGGGTTAATCCATGGAACATGCTGCTTGCAACACACCACTATTTCCTTTTCTCAACTTTAACAAATTATATTTCCACATCATAACCTTTGCAGTGTGAAGGATGTTGAAATATATTTACTACATTAACTCTACTATTTTTTTCTGGAAGAAACTATCAATATTTCAATAGTACCTTGTTCCACTGGGTAGCAAACAAAAATGCCAAAAAAGAAGAATTAAAGCCCAAGGAGAGAAAGCAATGGATATATTTAAATTAATATCCTATCCAAAAATCCAGTGGATTTTACTAAAGGCCTTTCCTTCTCCCTAAAACATCATACTAAAATGCTCAGGTAGTAATGTAAGAAAATACTGATACCAGTTTAAACAAAGCGTAATCCTACTTGATCTTTGCTTTGCCTGACTTTCTATAGCTGTTTTAGGACTGTAAATTGCAACACTGGGGACTCCAGCTTTTCCTTTTGTAGCTCATGGGTGGAGAGAGGACCCTGATGAAAGTCGCTGAAGAGCAAGATACTACCTCAGGTGCTCTGAACATTACCTTGAAAGTCTATTTCTCCCCTAAAGATGTACAAGGAGCAGATACCTCTGAATTCTGAAGAGGTTGTGTTTCAAAAAAACCCCAGTTTGTATCTCTTTTATGCTTATTTGGATTAAAATTAGTCAAGACAGTTGTGACCCTATTAGGCTCTAAATTTCATTTATAAATATAATTTTTAAAACTAGCTTATTCTAGAGCTTTAGTAGCTCTGAGCCTTTTTAACAGCACTTCTGTGTTTATTTCATAAGGGTAAATATATATCCATTTTTTTTAATGGAGGTTCTAATTAAAGAAGATTTTCTCATTTCGTGCTATCATTTTGGAGAGTGCAATTCATTGAAATTGCTGGAAGACCTGCTACATAGATAATTTTCCTATTCAAAAATATTCTGCTGCTTCTGAGTAGCTGAATCAGTTTGCCAGAACTATAGAAATTATTGTTGTGAAAGATATATAAATTAATCTAGCTTGTTGGAGCGTAGGAGGAGTTGAGGATTATTTTCCACAGTCAATTTTCTGGAGCTTTGTTCTTCTATTTGAAAACCTTCCAAGAAAAAGTGGTGTTTTTCTTTAAATGACTGGGACTGTAATTGCTTTAGAACTTAGCATTTTGGTCATGTTAGGTAACTGTATTGGGCTGACCCTGGCTGGATGCCAGTTACCCACCAAAACTGCTCTCTCATAGTCCTCTGCAGCTGGATCGGGGAGACAAAATATAATGAAGGGTTCATGAGTTGAGATAAGGACCAGGAGAGATCACTCATGAGTAATTTGTTCATGAGCAAAACAGACTAGAATTAGAGATATTAATCGAATTTCTTGCTAACAAAATGAGAGCAGGAAATGAGAAGTAAAATAAGACCTTAAAAACACCTTCCCTCCACCTCTCCCTTCCTCACTCCCTCCCAGCTCTACCTCCTGCCCTCAATAGCACAGGGAGACAGGGAATGGGGCTTATGGTCAATTCATCACACATTGTTCCTTCCACTGCTCAGGGAGAAGAGTCCTTCCCCTACTGCACCATGGGGTCCCTCCCATGGGAGACAGTTCTCCATGAACTTCTCCAATGTGAGTCCATCCCATAGGCAACAGTTCCTCACAAACTGGCCCAGCCTGGGTCACTCTTCCACAGGGTGCAGTCCTTCAGGCACAGGGTGCAGTCCTTCAGGCACAGCCTGCTCAAAAATGGGTCTCTCACAGGGTAACAAGTCCTACAAGGAAACCTGCTCCAGTGTGGTCTCCTCTCTCCACAGGTCCCTGCAAGGTGCCTGCTCCAGCATGGGCTTCCCACAGATTCAGAGCCCTCTTTTGGGCATCCACCCTCTCTGACATGGATCTCCTCCACGGGCTGGAGGTGGATCTCTGCACTCCCATGGACCTCCATGGGCTGCAGGGGCACAGCTGCCTCACCACGGGCTGCACCACGGGCTGCAGCAGAATCAGATCCAGCGCCTGGAGCACCTGCTGCTCCTGCTTCTGCACTGGCCTTGGTGTCTGCAGAGTTGTTCCTCTCACATGTTCTCACTCCTTTCTTCTCTGGCTGCAATGAGGTCTGCACAGTAACTTCTTTTTCTTAAAAATGCTATCACAGAGGAGTTGCCACTGTTTCTAACTGACTCAGCCTTGGCCAGCAGCAGGTCTTTCCTGGAGCCAGCTGACATTGGCTGTGCCAGACCTGGAGGAAGATTCTGGCAGCTTCTACAGAAGCAGTTGATGCAAACCTAATACAGAAGAAAAGGTATGTTACCCTGCAGCAAAGAAATGGTTTTGTCTCCACTTTACAGATGTAAGGATTTACATTTTCACTTTCACTGAAAAAGAGATTTCTTCATCCTCCTAGAATGAAGTATTTTCCTGAGCTGGAAATTGATGGTAGTGTTCCCCATATTTTTCCAATATTACCAATATTAATATTTCCAATATTTCCAATATTAATATTACACACAAAGCTTTTGAAGGAAATGTTTTTCTTCTTCAAGAGAGACATTTCTTTCCTTTTGAAGTAGTTTTAAACAAAGCAAAAGACTCCAAAAAAGCGCTTAGAGTCTGTAGTTGGTCTCAATACAGCAGATTTTGAATGATGATCCCAAATCCCTTTTACACCTGAAACATGCTGTTATCTGGAAGCAAGGATAAATGCTCTGATAGATTCACATTATTAAATGAGCAGCAATGGCTTCAGTTATGCCTTTAAGAGATGTGTGGAGTACATGTTATTAATGTAATTCTAAAATTACTTAGTTGCTGTTAAACTGATCCTGTTAGACACTGTGTTTACTGGGGCCTCCTTCATCCTCAAACTTAATTCTGGTGAAGAACTTTGATGTTATTTACAATACACTGTGTTGCTTATAAACTTGCATAAGAATGGCAGTCTCAATCCCACTGGAAGGAACGCTCAGAAAATGCACCTTTGGGTCCAAAATCTTCATTGTTCATCCAGAAATTACCCTAAATTTAAATTTAATATTCTGATCGTTTTCATCATATCTCAAGCAATGTAAAGTTATCCCTTTGTGAAAAAAAAACTTCTCTCACTTACTAAAAAAAGACTTCACATGTCATAGGAACCCTTGACAACTACTACAGATACTCACTATCATATAAGCCAGATTATGAATTGACTCTTCTTGACATTTTTTCCTTTTTTCCCCAATGGTTCTGTTTTCCTAGCTGTTTTCTGTATTTTTGGTCATTTTGTGAAGATCACTTTCTTCAAGTTTTTCATGTAAAAGTATTAATCTGTTCTGCTTTTACTGGTTTTGCTCCCTTGCAAATATTGTTAATTTGTTTCAGTTATTAACCTTCATGCTTGGTCTGTTTCTGGATTTGTGTATTTCTGCACTGCCATCAATCTGAGTTCTCCAAGTCATCTCCTATCTGTATGGTGGGGTTGACTTTGCTCAACAGCAAAACCTCACCCAGTTTCTTGCTCATGCCCTGAGTGGGATGAGGGGAGAAAAATAGGAAGAACAGGAATGAGAAATCTCACAGGTCTGGATGGAAACAAGATTAGCGTTTACTTATCACTATCACAGATAAAACAGATTTGGTTTGGGAATAATGAACTTAATTTATTCCAAATTAAAATATTTGCTCAGTGATCCAGCTAGTGGGAAAAAAATATGCAAACACTAAAATAACACCATTCTTCCTCAGTGCTTCTTCTCAGCCACGACCTCACTCCTTCACTCCCAACTCCTCCACCTCCTCCCCCTGAGCAGTGCAGGGGGATGGAGAATGGGGGGCTGCAGCCAGCCCACACCAGCTCCTCTCTGCCACTTCTTCCTCCTCACTATTTTCCCTGCTCCATCCTGGGGCCTTCCCATGGGCCACAGGGGAACACTGTCCCAGTGTGGCTGAGGGGCTCAGCCATGCCCTGTGCTGGAGCTGCTGGATCTGCTGGAGCTGCTGGAATTGGCCGTGTCAGGCTCAGGGCAGCCCCCAACGCTGCCACCACCATGGCAGGGGGCAACACTGTCAGCAGCAAGTCAGGTGGAGTCCCATGGCTCTGTACATTTCAGTTAAAGTTTCAGAGAAAGCTCCTCACCTAAATCATATACTTCCTTCATGTCCATACTGTCTCTTTTGTGCTTTGATTTTTTTTTTCCTTGAGATGAGCTAATTGGCATAAAATGCTCCCTTCTTGTGCTCTTTCCTTCTGAAGAGCTCTCACTGTAGAGTTTCAAAATCTGTTATTAGCTTCTCAGTTAATCTCTTTGAACATTGTACAGCTGAACCCTATCTTATTTGTATTATCTCAATCCTCAAAGCTGCCCACTTTTCCTAACTGATGCTCGGACAGTCCTTTCTGTGGAAGTGGCAGCCAGACTGGTACCACCGAGTTCTGTCCCTGGCCCATCCCTCTGGACACAGCCCTGCAGGACCCACAGACGAGGCTGCAGCCCCCTGTGAGCAGGGGGCCCATTGTAAATCTTGCTGAGGTTGTGCCACACACTGACGAAAAGTCATTTACATAGTCTTCCAGGTGGCCAAAAGAAAACCGAAAATCATGTAGGTGTGCTATTTGCTGTGCTTTAATGTTTTTGAAACAAACATGCAATAGCTTATTAGAGTTTTATTCTTTGTAAAAGACAGTGGGTGAGCAAACAAACAGAAGTCCAAATACATATGGAGCCACTACCAGCAGAGCATGAACAAAACACTTCTTTCCTGCAATAATGTGCAGCAACCATTTTGAAATGCAGAGGAATTAAAACATATAATGAACATAATATTTGCTATAAAATTTTCTTCTCTTGCCATAAAATCTCTACAATTCTGAGATTTTTTCTCATGCAAGCTCAGGTCATGCAGAGTTCAACATACATGCCTCAAGTACATAGTAAAAAACACTCAGCAAGGTTTCTAAAGCTGTATTCAGTAGAGCCTGAAAGCTGATTGATGAAAAAAAAAATAAGTCAAACTTTGTTTTCTGCTGGAAAGGGGAAACAAAAGAAGATGTCTGCATTCAAAAAAAAAAAATTAAATTGCTACCATTGAAGTGATCACTTTTCACACTCTCCCAATTTAGCCTTTTCCAAATGAGTCTGAAATCTTTCTGGAAAACAGGAACTATACAAATATCTCTCCAGAGATTTAACTGCCTATGCACTAACCTGCCAAGTTCTGATTGACTCAAGGGTTTTTACATTAAGGCATTGAAAGCCATCTTACAGTCTATACCATACATTATCACTGATGCTTCAAATTATCTGAATACACAGGCAACCACAGTAAGACTGGAAAAAAATCCTGGCTGTGCATGAAGACAAACACAAATAATGCAGGCTGGATAAAAGCAAATCTTTACTTATTATGCTAAAGGTTTTGCTGGGGAGGTGAGGTGAATGTAATTGCTTTCCTATCATGATTATCTTCAGTTTCACCCAAGGAAATACAGTGATCAAAATAATACAGACAAACCTAATTACCACTCTAAGACAAGGACTTTGCTTCTCTGTACGAATTGTCTCCAGGTCGAATAGGATTTTATTCTATGCAATATTAAAGGTATTGCTGGCAGAAATTCTCCTTATTTGTGTACACTGTGCCACTGTTCACCGGTACCTCTCAGTTTGGGACTATCTATCACCAAAAAGCTGCCCAAGGCAAAGGACTGTGATAGTGAATCTTCTGAGGGGTTAGCTGAAACCAGAGATAACCCGTTTTCATTGTTTTTCAGACTTGATTCAGACTTGAAAATCTGCTGGCATATCAGGAATGCAATACCCAACTCTTGGCTATTTCAAGGGAGGTTAAACTGTGGATTTGGACTGTAAATTCTATTCTGGCCCCAGCAAGGAGAATCCATATCTGTGAAGCATTCCTTCAGGAAATCCCATGTTTCTCACAGCCTTAGAGGAAACAGGTGACTCCAGCTATTCTCTTCCCTGAAAGTCATGTATAGCACTTGTCTGGCTAAGGAAAATGGGGCATTGGTGAAAACTCAGAGGTAAAATCTGAGCAAACTAGTTTGATTTTAGACCATGTTATTTCTAAAGGTGGTTTAATGTTCTTACAGGGCTTTGAAGGGGCCATGTTTCACATATACCTTTGTACCAACTTCAGAACTACCACCCCAGTAAGAGGTTGGTCAGTAATAAGACCTATTCTAAAATGAAAGGAGTATGGAACTTTATACACCTTGTGCATGTCATAAAATACATCTATTTTTAGGTAGATATTACCTAAGTTTTAAGAAGGCTTTACCTACTTCTAAATACCAGCCATAGAGAACTTAATATCTCTGATTTTGAATGCCACAAAGTCAGGATCCTTTTTGTATCCAAATATCCTGAATGATCAAATATCCTTTGAGTACTCAAATATTGTGGTTACCTTATGAAAATTCAGTCACTTCTGCCACATGCAGTGCCTTAGTTATTAAACACAGAATTATAAACAGGGAACCATCTGATCCATTCCCAACTTGGAAGATCCTTTTGATCTCAACTATTGTGATAGTCTACACAAAACTGAAATGTTCATGATGCTTTACACTACATAATTTGACTGTATGTAGACATTGAAAAATTCTACCATGGACACTAATGGGATGAAGAGTTCATTTCTCCCTTCAAATAACTTTAATTTTTTGATTTTTCTGTGGGAGTAAAATCAATGAAGTGAATAAGGTGCTTGTCTTGTTAAGTGAAATTTAGATAGAAAGAAGCTTTTTGAGGCAGAGCGTAGGGTGATGTTTTACTTTTAATGAGCCAAATGAAGTTTTCTGGTGCAAAAGCTAATGGAATTGTGGGCTGCATCAAAAACAGCATGGCCAGCAGGTGATTCTACCCCTCTACTTTACTCTGGTAAGACCCCACCTGGGGTGCTGCATACAGCTCTGAGATCCCCAGCAAAGGAAGGATGAAAGGACTTGTTGGAGCAAGTCCAGAGGAGGCCAGCAAGATAATTATAAGGATGGAGCTCCTCTCCTGTGAGGAAAGGCCAAGAGAATTGGGTTTGTTCAGTCTGGAAAGAGAGGGCTGTGGGCTTACCTAATTCTGGCCTTCGGTACCTGAAGGGAGCCTACAAAAAAGGTGGAGAGGGACTTTTTGCAAGGGCATGCACTGACAGGACAAGGGGTGATGGCTTTAAACTGAAAAAGGGTATGTTTAGGCTAGATTTTGCAAGGAAATGCTTTATTATGAGAGTGGTGAGACACTGGTAGGGGTTACCCCAAGAAGTTTTGGATGTCTCATTCTTGGAAGTGCTCAAAGCCCAACTGGGTGGACTCTATGATTTATCTCCTTTCTAACTGGGATAGCATACACATGTCCACTCTCAAATTGCTTCTACTCCAAATGAGCTATCACTTCAAAAAAATAGTTAATAACTGTGCAAGTTGTTTTTTACGTGCTAGAAACACTAAAGCAGTAAGTGACACTTTATTTCATCTGTATCGTCACTGCACGTTTTAGTTTGCAACCACAGGGATACTTTGGGAAGAGTTATCACTTCAAATTTCTGTATTTTAACACTGCCAGCACAGTCAGCTGTCACAGAAATAATTACAATTGTTTTTGATGTTTCATCAATCATGGAACTTGATCTCAAACATGGAAGGCTCACCTGCCATCTTCATCCATCTTTTGCTTCAATCTTGTGATTGCTATTCAAATGTTGGGACACTCAAGGGATAAAGGTGTGGGTGTTTAATGGAAAACTTTAATTTAGCCTGAGAAATATAATTTTTAACTGTCATCTAGAAGGATGTTTCGAGCTCAGGAAATTCCAAAGAGAGATTCTCAGGGAGATGAGCAATTCCTTGTGTGTCTGGGTAAACAAAGAAAAGCAGAGTTTTGAATTTTGGTCCTGATGTACAACCTTCCCCTCCACACATGATATTGTGGATACAGCAGGTTAGCCAGCCAGTACCTCATGAGACACTGTAAAAGTATGTCTCCATAAGGCCTCAGTTTTCCTGCAGGATCTGGAAAGAAGAGGTAAAATACATTCACAACCTTTCTTATCTTTCTGTATTGCTTTAAGAAATAAGGATAAAATTTTCTTGTGGAAAAATGTAATTTATTATGAAATCATTAAGTCCTTATTTAAGTCAGAGGAGCTCTGAGTTCCTCTTGGGTTGTATTTCCTGCCTTCTGAGATTTAGTTTCTTTACCTGAATATTGTAGTCATCATATATTCTTATCTTCATTACCTCAAATAATATCAGTGAAACTTCCTGATTCACTGTATCTGCTGCTTAATGAAGGAATTCAAAATGCAGCCAGAAGATATGGGGTGTCTTTGGCATTCCTCTTTTCTGTTGCAGTGCCTTCACTGATGATCAGGAAATCTCAGCTATAAACATTAATTTCCTAATGATGACAATGGGGGCAAGAAAAGACATCTGCATATGTTCTTTCATTCATTTTCTGGTTTAAAGGCATCGAACATCTTCTTGTGATACAGTTGCTATAGTCTCTGTTTTAACAAAGGACCAGCCTTAAAAGGATTGGATGTGATTTAGTTAAAAAATGAACTAAACCAAATTCATCAGAATAATTTTTTTTTCTATAAATCTGACACCTACTTAGGCTCAAAGTGAACTGCTAGCTGTACAGTAAGCTGTGACATGGTGGCTCCAAATTCAGCTTACAATACTATTTGTTTTATAATAATATTTGTTGTAGAGGCCATTTTCTGATTTAATTCCATGAAGGAACACATGAAGGTGATACAAGGAGGTAAAACTTGGTATATCTTTCAAAACACAGGCACTCTTTTTTGTTTATTAGATGCTGGGACTGCAGAATGAAGATTCTATGGTTTTGTCTCCTTTTTTTTTAAAATAATCTTTTCCATTTTATTAGTTCAGACTCTTAAAAGACTTTAAATATCCTTGAGTCTTCTAATTAGAAGGGCAAAAACAGATCTGAGAGGGAAACAATTTTTTGGTCAGGTAACTCTACCTTGAGACCCTTGAAACATTGAGTAGAAAATATTGTACCTGATTAATCTTACCTTATAATTAATTCATCTATGTTTCACTCTCAATTTTTCAAAATGGATGTTCTGGAGCACTAATGTGAGTAACAGCATTTCAGGGGTTAGAAGTAGTTTAGAAATGCCAAATGTTTAAATGCTATATGTTACCTGCAGCATAAGAATCACCCTCAGGACAGCCTAATGTAAAAAGCTCTGGTCACTGAAGAGTGTCCAGAGAAGCAAATTCCATGCCTGACAAACAGGAGCAGAATCTGCTCTTTGACTTCACATCTATAAAGCTTCTTAACTTACAGATCACTCCATCTAACTCTCTAGCCATACAGCCTACTAAGAGAAAAACCAAACCAGATGAAACAAAAAACCAGACCAAATCCATCCTATCTGTCACACACGTGAATTGAGCTGGTAAATTTTTGGTGTGCAGTTTAAATGTTTTCATCTCTGAGAGGCAGTATGGCAGAGGAAAGAAAGCATTCCTATATTCTGTGCTAGGTGAAGAACTTCCCTCTGGTTTTACAAAACAGCTGCATTTCTAAAGGAATTCATTACAAAGCAGTATATCTTTTGGCTCCCATGCTTAGGATCTTGGGTGACGCTTCCAGATTCTTTCATCCTTCGACATGTGTTGCCCTCTCGAAGCTCTACATCTGCCAGAAAAGAAAAGGTGGTCACCTCCTCAGTAGGTGACACTGCAAAGACTGTGTTCTCTTGCTGCCTGTCCTAACTTACAGCGGAAAATTTCTAAAGCATACCCTTGGTGACTGAGGCAGCTGAAGACTGTTTTGTATGCCACAGACTCAGTATGAGTTTAATGAGTTTGCAGTTCAGGGCAATGGTCAATTCCCTTTTCAATTACACCTCTGCAATTCAAATGAAATAATGAGAACCAGCAACATTTTTTAACAAAGAAGATGATTTTTAAAATCTGTTTGAAATAGAAAATGTGTGAGGTTGTTGGTTTTTTTTTCACAGCCTTTGCATAGCTTGAGGAATAGTCTGGCTTCATGCCATCCTGCAAGAGACTGTGCAGTCCCTCTCAAAAATGTGCTCCTTTGTGCAGTCTCTAGCCAGGATCTCTAAATAACTGACAGGAATTGCAGTTTCAGGATCCAGATGATGAATGATTTTCACAGCTTCGTGTCCTATGAAGTACAATATACAGAGCATCTGTCTGTGAAACTGGGGAGGTTTATCAGCTCCTGAAGGCCTTTTCAGTCATGCTTCCAGGCTATTACAGTGCTCTAGAGGTCACATAATGCTTTGACATTACCAGTCCAAACAACCTAAGATGAGCTTCTGAGCTTCCATTTATTGTTGCTCTATAAAAGAAACACAGAAAAAGACTAGTTCCAAGGTGCATTTAAAGATAAAATGGCCGGAAATTAGTAAGGATTTCAACTTCTGAAAGGGCTGATACCTAAATAAGTTGAACAATTAAAACAGTATGAGGAACATGACTGTAACCTCTTGTGCTAGAAACAGAGATTGAATTTAGAGAAATTTATTTAAGAGTTTCTTGTTACAGAAGTACTGGTATTTAACAGGTGCTTACTTTGATAGGCACAGACAACAGAACATTAGAAATAAGCAGAAAAGCATCCACTTTTCTATCTACGGAGAGTTTAATGATTGCTTCTAATGATAACCTGGCTTCTAATCACACTAAAAATGTACTTGAGATCTGAAATCTGCTCTCAAAATTAATTTCAAAAGAAAGATTACAATGCAACTTGATTCAGGAAATATTACCTACTTTTTTAGGGTGTCCTCTGCACTGCTTTTACTAGTTAATTTACTTGGCTGTCATTAGCATCCCTGTTTTCTTTGCTACCATATCTGCAGCATTTCAGGGTAGAGACTTTATGTGTGTTTTAGTTACATTCCCAACGTACTCCCAGGTGCTAACTACAAGAATCTTAGAAGAGCCAGAAGTACAAAAGTAAGAAATATATTTCAACTCCTAAGCAGTTCCTTTATTTCTTAGATTTTTGGCCATAAGATCAGTGCAATTTAGAACTCTTGCTGCAACAGCCCGATAGGTTTGTGTTGTTGACTAGAACAAGTCTGCAGTAGATTATTTGAAGTATATTGCATAAATCTCAGATTATCCCAAAAGCATTGTCAATTTAAATCTATGTTCATCTGTTTTGGGATATTGAAGTCTTCAGCAATTTTCAAGCATATCAAATTTTGGGTTTTTTTAAATACAAAATTTCCCTGCTCAACCCTAAGTGAGTGAGTGTTTTGCAAAACTTTCCTAGTGATACAGCAGATTGGTTAAATGATCCCACAAAATTATGATGACCACTTTCAAATGATTTAGTACTCCTTGTGTTATATTTTCTTGTATGTAAAACAAAAAATAAAATAGATTAACTGCTCTGCATGCCTATTGAGAGTTTTATTTAATTTCATTTCATTTAAAAAGGAAATATATTGTTACATTAGCTCCTAAATCCTGCAACCATATTGGATCCCACTGGGCTTTACAGTGCTTTACAAAAGTACGACAGACAAATGCCATCTCAAAGACCACTTCTAGAGTAAATAATATCTAGATAATTTGGTGAAAGGGTATATATGTATATAAAGTAGTTGTTATTAGTACTGAAACAGTGGAAGCTGGATTTTTTTGATATGCCATATGCTATTGCAATAATTTACCAGGAAATTAAAATAACTTCTCTAGAATATATCTCCCTCTCTCCCCTCCCACTCTGTCTTTCAGAAATCTCTGTAGCTTTTGGGAAGGGGGTGATTAAAGCATTGGCATGGAAACCCCAAAAAGATTTCTTTTTTTAATGATAAGAATCAGGATGCTTCAACTTTGCATCCCAATGCACTATGGAAACTGATGAGAAGGACTATTGCTTTACCTGCTTGGCTTTAGTTTTTGAGGGACATTCATACAATACTAGTGGAGGAGCAATGGAAGGAGGAATAACAGTATATATTTAGAGAATATAAACCTCCCTGTGAAGCCTTTAGTCCAGTTCTGATCTCTTTGTTGTGGTCTGGAAACCTGAGCTGACTTCGGTGAAGTATGGATTTCACCTCTGACATTTAAATGTCACTGTTGTTCACAGTTGCTGGGAATACAGAAAGTGCATTATAAAATGAGAATAACCTTTGCACCAAGGTTTTCATCCCAATTGCAATATTCTCTGATGACATCTCATCATTTTTTCTTTTCTTATTAATGTCAGAGTGACCACTTGAAAGGCCCTAAAGGTCCAGGTGCTATTTGCACAAGTTTCTACATGATCATAAAAATCAGAGTCTAAACACTCTTCAGAAACCTCTGCCTTAACTTTCCTTTATCTTTTTTTCTTCACATGATTGATTCTTCCCCAAAAAGTTGGACTGTATACCATTCTTTCTTCAACAATTCTTCCTATAATTTTTTCCCCAATTTCTGTTCATCCCATCAGAGGTTTCCTTCCCTGAGAGGAGCTGAGCATGCTTAGCTGGGAGGCAAGGTTGGGCAGGCAGAGGAGCAACTTTGCAGCTAGGGAACAGGTGTTACAACTCCAGTGTGATGGAGAGAGGGGTGGGATTTTGGCTGGGCAGAAGGGGTTTGACTCACTCTTCTTAAAGGTGCAGAGGGAATATTGCAAACTCTGTTGCAGCTCAGGAAGGTACAGGAAAGTGGTGGTGAGAGCAAGTATGGGAAAAAGTAGGAGGTACTTTGTTGCCAATTCTTTCGCTTTCTTTAATGGATCTTGTGCAGCAGAGTTCTACATTCTCTGTACCCAAAGGTCATTGTTGTGACAAAGCAGGCTTTGAAAGTGTGACGAAGAACACCATCTTTAGAGACTGAAAGTTTTTCCCGGAGTTTCACATAAAGAAATGTGCAGGAGGATACTTCAAAGCTCTGGCTAGCTCTTCACACAATGCTGCCCACCACAGTCTGTTTTCAACTACACAAACTCAAGTGCAGGGAAAAAATTCACTCTTTTGACTAACTCTTTTATGGATCCTTGCGGTTTTGTTGAAAAAGAAATGTTTTTCTCTATCAAATTTTGTAAGTACATTAATGTTGTTCTGCTTTCACTGCCTCTTATCCTCTGAGGTTTATCTGAAGTTTCTAGAGAAAGGGTTTTCAGTGTTTGCCAGAAAAAATTTAAAAAGACACATTTTTCAAAGCAGCTTCCTGTGAGATTAGAAAGTACAACATTAAACAGTGATACAAAATTCAAAGCTGAATCTTTAGACAGCACCAAAAAATTTGAATTATCACAAAAGCAGCTTCTCTTTGGTCAGCTGGAATGTCCTTTCATGTAATTTCAATAATATTCCTATTTCAAACAGGTGAACTGTTACATTTTGAATGCTTTTTCTCTTAAGGGAATCCTGTGTTACATGACCTTGCTATATAATTTAGAACCACTTGTAAAAAAACCTAGATTTCTTATGAATGGGTTAAATTCCTGCTCTATTTGAACATGCTGATTTTATTAGGTTTAATTCGTATCAGTATCTCTGTACTGGAAGAAAAAAAAGAGTTGCTTTTTTTTTTACTTGTAATGTTTCTTAGGTAACAGAAAATCAATACTTCTGGAAAATATATGCAATTCATCACATCTCCTATATTAGCTTTATTTATTACTCTGACAACATGTAAATAAAGGAAATATTTAGAAGTTTTTTTAGATTTGTCAAAAGCATCATGGTGAAAATGTAACAGTCATTTAAGGCATTTTTCATTGTGCTTTTAATGCATAAGTACAAAAAACCATGAATTAGTTGGAAACAGGTGATTTAGGAGTATGTACAAGAATTAATAACATGTGTAAGGTGTCAGTGAAATGTACTGCAAGAGAAACCCTTTTATGCTTTTTCTTATGTTGCCATTGAATGAACTCTCCCAGCTTTGCTAGCTAATTAATGATTATTGTAATTGTAGCTACTTAGGCTTAGCCATGGTGGAGGTGGAAACATCTGCCTATGCAGAGATGACATGGGCTGGCTTAATTGCAGCAAAATGGACTCCCAGATCTCTGCATTTCAAAAGAAAGGTCTGCAGTACCACTAAACTGCAGGTAAATGTGAACAAGAATGACCCTTTGGCAGCAGTTCTACTGAACAATAAGCAACCTATGTCCTAGGCAGTTGTCTCTTATAAGTAAATTTTTGCCTATTGGAAACTGAATAATCAGATCTTTAAATCAAAGTTATAATGAGGATTCAAAAGCTTTACATTGTACCCTGAAAGTGGATATAGCTCTAGGTAAGTGAAATACAGCCCCAAATACTATTTCATTCTAATGACAATAATTTTTTTGTGTCACTCAGGTAGGAAAGCTCAGGTGTGCTACTAGAGCTCAGGACTAGATACCAAAGTCTGTCTACAAGCAGCTGGGATTGTTGAGACCTGTTTGTTTGGGTGCTAGTTAATTTTTTTTAGCTTGCTACATGTTCACTAACATACCACAAATATTTGGTATTTACTTTATATTTGAAACAAAATTTACAAATAGAAGAACCGGGTAACGTTCATATTACTCACACAAAGGAAAAATCAAGACAGAGTAATGACATTTGAAATGCTTTTGGAGGATTTTAAGTTAAAGAAGATTTAGACTTCCTAATCAAAATTCAGAATTTCATTGAAGCACTTCTAGTGGGTTTTTTCCTATCTTTTCTATTTTTGCTTTTTGCATGGCAGTCTCATCAGATCCTTCTACCCAGAGCTCATCCAACTTATTATCTTGATCCTCCTCTCTGATCAAAGTTTCCCTGTCTATGACTTCCAAAAGTCTTTGTATGTTATCTTTCAAGTGAGTCTCGCTGCTGGTTCTCAAATCTGCAGACTATCTGGACAGCTGCTCTAGTTTCATACATGCTCTCTGAAGATTCCCTGCATATAAAAAGTTCTTCTTTTTACTCTAAGGAGACTTATTACTTCATTGCTTTCTGAAAAAAAGAACAGCAGGTAGCAAAGTGACTGACAATTGAAGACTGGGGTGTTGAACAGAGGTCTGGTTGAAGGGGCTGGGAGAGGAAGAGATGTTTGAAGAGAAAACTCTGAATCATCTCCTGAATATAGCGGAGAAACATTTTAAGGATCAAAAAACTATAGGAAATTAATTAATACTGTGGTGCTTTGACCCTGACAGGACATGACTGGGAGTGCCCACCAGAGCCAATCTCTCACTCCCCTCCTCAGCTGGACAGGGGAGAGAAAATATAAGGGAAGTCTCCTGAGCTAAGTACAGGGAGACATCACCCACCAATTAGCATTATAGGCAAAACAGACTTGACTCAGAGAAATGAGTTTAATTTGTTGCAAATCAAATACCAAATCTTAAAAACATCTTCTCCATACCCTTGTTTTCTTTCCAGGCTTAACTTTACTCAGAATTTCTCTACGTCCTCCCCCATAGTGGTGCAGGGGATAAGGGAATGAGGTTTGTGGTCAGTTCCTCACACATTGTCTCTATTGCTCCTTCCTCTTTAGGAGGAGGACTCCTTACACCATTCCCCTGCTCCAAGGTACAGTCCTCCAGTGGCTGCAGTGGATATCCACCGTGCACCTCCGTGGGCTGCAAGGGCACAGCTGCCTCAAATTTCTAGGTAAAAAACTGAGATCAAGAAAAATCTTCTAATAAACTTTCACTACCTTAATAATTATCTCTCTTAAAAGCTTCTAACAATACTTTGCATTAAAAGAAGCAGATTTGTCTACTGATTTTTGGAGTGTCTGCTTGACTATTTATAACAATCTTTTAACATGAAATAGTAAAATAGAGGGCAGCTTCACAGTGTGCAAAGTTGATTACTATGGAGATTCAGTTGTCTTAACTCTAGCCTTTTAAACGTTAGGTCTGTAGGCTAAATTATTCATCTGCTATTCCCTCTTCAAACAGATAGGAAAAAATGCCTTTTGGAGGGTAATTGATCCCATTTTCAGATAAATCATTGTAGATGTTACCTAGAAATGCCAGTCTTTCATTACCTTGTCTCAGACTCCCTCTATAGTCAATTTCCCTGAAAGATCCTGACAGATGTCACTGGCCTGTGCTGCAATGCCCATATGTTTGTCTCAATTCAAAACTGATATCCTGAAATGCAGATATGTTCTAAAAAAGGAAAAGTCAGCCAGAGCCCTGGCCTCTGGCTATATGACAAAACAGAAATTATAAATCCTGTCAGAGGGTTTGGTGAAGGAGTGAGAATTCAGATATACTTAATCCTTTGTCTGTATGGAAGTCTACATTCTTCTCTGCTAAACCTAAAGGACATTTGGGATGCTTTTTTACATGTGCTGTGTTTCCCAGTGAGCTGTGTATGGAGTCAAGGAATGTGACCTTTGTGATTGCTACTTTGCACTAGAGGCCAGGTACCTTAAAAAAGCAGGATATAGTCCTCTACTGTGTTTATCCCCTAATGGTCTGCTGGAGTCTGAAAGCCAAGAAACTTAAGTCTCTGCTGAGCACAGCCTGACCTTCCTCAGCTTTCAAATGAGCAACATTTATTTGAGATTATTCCATATTCAGTGAAGCAGCAGAAGAATCAGAATGCAAACTCTGTACACAGCAAGCTTTCCTAGAAGTGACAAAGGGGAGTGAAATAACTCTGGGGTTTTGTTTGTTTTTTTTTTTTTTATTTGAACCAGAAAGTAAATATTTTCTGATTGTGTGGTCACCAGGGCAGTGACCATTCCCCTGTACTCAATACTGGTAAGGTCGCCCTTCCAACCCTGTGTTCAGTTTTTGGCCTCTCACTACAAGAGGGACATTGAGGTCCTGGAGTGAGTCCAGGAGCTGGTGAAGGGTCTGGAGCACAAGTCTGATGAGGAGCAGCTGGGGTTGACCAGTCTGGTGAAAAGGAGACTGATAGAAGACCTTATTGCTTTCTACAATTACCTGAAAGGAGGGGACAGTGAGATGGGGATTGGCCTTTTCTCCCAAGTAGCAAGCTATAGCAGGAGAGGAAATGTCCTCTTGTTGTACCAGGGCAGGTTTAGATTGAACATTAGGAATAATTCCTCTATGGAAATTGTTGTCAATTCTTGAAACAAGCTGCCCAGGGAAAATGGTGGAGTCACCACTTCTAGAGATATTTCAAAGATGGGCAGATGTGGACCATAGGGACATAGTTTAGTGGTAGATTTGGCAGTGTTAGGCTAACAGATGGACTTGATGATCATAGAGCTCTTTTCCAACCCAAACAAATCTATAATTCCATGTTTTCTTTCTGAAAGTCACTGCCACTTGGCAACAAATGTCTGTCACCAAAAACTGTATCTCTGCTCTGCTGAAGGTGCTTATTTCCACCCTAAAAATGTGTGCTAAATGGCAAACCAGAATATTTGTATCATTTCTCACCATTGATTTGGAAGGTGAGATTCATTATTAACTGGCAGAAAAGTAATAGCACTATTTTCTAGACAGATATTATATATTCATACTCATGCTTTAGACCAGAGGGGAAAAGACTAAAAAGAGGAGCAGAAAAGCATAATAGTCAAATAGCAGAGCATCTCTGCATTCTGTGAATGGGACAGTGTTGTTTGAAAATGTCAACCACAACACACAAGCACAGAGGTGGGTTTAAGGATACTTCATATGGGGTTGAAACAGCACACCCTGGCAAAGCTCCATTTAGAAAAATACAGTAGCTAGTTGGTCCCACAGAAAGTTTTACACTGGTACCTCTCTGGACTCAGAGGTATTTGCTCTGAGAACCCTGTGACACATATGAACTTCCTCAGCTGTGACCAGGACTTTGGAGGCAGCAAGTCTTGGTTCAACAGCCTGAAGTAAGGATATATTCACTCAGGATATAGAGGAGGAAGCAGTTTTAGAGGAAGTTTATCTAGACACCAGAACATCTTTCAGTGAAAGATTAAGACTAGTATTATACTAAGTGCTTATGAAACTAAAACTGAAGATAATTTAATTTTCCTGTTTGCCTCTATACTCATGAAGAGACTAGTACATTAATCAAGCTTCATTTCCCACTGATCGGATGGCAAGAAAAACACTCAGAAGCTATGGCAAGACAGGGTTTTTTATGAGCATTATTAGGTCTGAAATGCTAACAATATAGACTATAAGAGAGAAGCAAGAAGACCAGCAAATAACTGTGGAGAGGCTCTGAAGAGAAAGGTTGAGCATACTTTGTGGAGACAGATGGGAATCATGAGTACCCTTAACAAATACCTCCTTCTGTTTGGATTTCTGGTGGAGTTTTTAGCTCTTTTACTTGAAATCATTACATTGAACCATTCATGTAGACTCTGGACTTCCAAAATAGCATGTTTCTTAGAGAGTGGGGACAGAACAGAGGTTAATTGGAGCTTTGGCTTCAGTTTCCTTGCTGATGCTTTGTGTATGCTTGTGCTTCCTGCTTTTCTGTAGTGCTGCAATTTCTCATTTTAGACTCATTGATGATACCTCTGACACCACTGTAGAGGTCTCTCTTCAATTGTGTGACAAGCATTACATTAAAACCTTTGGCAGCTCTACTCAAGCATCTCTGCCTCTCTTCCATCATCCCTCTCAGACAGATGTGTTCTGGGAAGTGGAGTAGGTGGGGTGAGACAGCTTTTCTTGTCGCAGGACTTCCTGGGCCATTCCTGTCCCACTTGCTAGGTTCCATTTCTGTCAGTAGAGTTCCTGGCTTTTGTTTGTCTACTGACATGCTCCTTCCTTGTATCAGAGCAACAAGTTTGGTGCTCCTCTCTATCTGTGAGTAGGTGGTCTTCATTACTGGAGGAGCTGCTGCTGTGTAAATGGTCTTTTTTCTAATATAACACTTACTGTTTCTTTCAGATTTTTTTCTATAAAACATTTCCAGTTGCATGGTTGTGGGTAAGAATGTGTAAGGGTTCAAGAATTAAAAAAAAGAAAAGCCAAAAGGGGGTGTGGCATGGTGGCTCCCAGTAGTATTTTGTATAGTCTGCTACTGAATGTGCCAGCTCTCACCCGTGAACTGAGATGCAAAATTGGCATGGGAGAATGAAACATCTTGGCAGAGGTCCAGAGCACCTCTCTCATCCAGACAAGAAGCAGGCATGAAATTGAGTCTGATAGGTAAAGTCTTTATCATAGAATCATTAAGATTGGAAAAGACCTTCAAGATCTTTGAGTCCAACTTTTATGATTAATGGTTAAAAACCCATGTCTAACAGGAAACAGTTTTGTAGCTGTAGATTCAGGAATCTGTTTGGCAACAATGTTTGTCTCTAATTTATCAATAGATCAAGGCTGTTATTCTGTCCTGTGCTCTGTTTTATTTCTTCTAGTAAAAGGGTGGATAATAATTGACCCAGACTACTTCCTTGAGTATTTCCAAAAGGCAGTAGTGTCTCTGGTGGGCTGATAAAGCAGCTTTATAGCCAGATTTCCAACATACCTACCAGTACTGCACAGGAGCAGTGAGGAGATGTGATCAGGATGCTCATGGTTTGTTTGGTCCATTGAGATTTACTGTTAGGTAGAACTTCTGCATATTAGAGCCAACTAAGCAAAAATATTAGCAATGAAAAATTTTTCTTGCACCATCTCACTGCTGGATCTCTAATGTATTATTTCTATGCAGGCACTCTTGGTCAAAATCGTCAATGTTGTCCCTCCCTTTTTCAGCCCAGTCCAGCATCAGAAACATGTTTAGGATGGAAACTATGACAACTAAACCCAGAAATAATCAAGGTGAGGAGATGAGACATCACATCCAAGGTAAAACTGAAAATCACACACAACGGATTAAACCTGTAGGAGTAAATATTTACTATAACATTAATACCTCCAGACACTGCCTCTCCCTAACCTGCTAATGCTCCTGAGTTTATAGCAGGAATTACTAAAATTCAAGGTGTTGAAGAAATATTCTGCTATGATCCACTGTGGAAGAACCACAAGCAGAAGTCACACAGAATGGTATTGGCCTGGATTGTCTGGTGCAAATAAAAGCTGATGTGTTTCAAAGTGTGTGGCACCCTGACTTAGTTTGTAATGGAAAAACAGAGAGATTATTATTAAATTGTTTTCTGCTGCATTTCATTTGGCTGGTCTTGGATGCAATAAAAAAGAAGACAAAAATCCTTCCTCCCTCCAGAATTTCCACTTCCCCTGCATTATAGCTCTGAGTACATCGTGTCCTTTTGACTAATTCTTTCTTGTAGATGAAACTGCAGAGCTGCTGCTTTGAAATCTCCCTTTCCAGCCAATCTCTCTTACTTGTCACTGTGTCCTGTCCCAAGGCACTGTTGCTCTGGCCCTCCATCCTGACTCCAAGGGCAGCTGTGTCCCTGCTGACTGCAAATCACTTCTCTGGACTCTGTAAATCCAGGGCCCTGCTTGTCTCGGCCCTGCCTGACTGCAGAGCTCTCCTCACCATGAGATGTACCATTTAGTTTTCTTTTTTCAGGCCTATTGAAGTGTGGAGTGTGATTTCAGCCACAGATGTTCATAAAAGGCAAAGTGGGAACCAACAATGCAGCAGCATGTTCTGGTGACTGTGACCTCTGGCTGTCCTTGAATGTCCTAAATTGACTCTCAAGAGTCGTGAGCTCTTCCCTCATGGCTCTTGACCCTCTGCAGCATCCATCTGTGTGTATATCCAAGCTTTTAACCACACACAATTGGATAAGAAGAAGGACAGATTGCCTGTTTGTCTTTCCAGCAGCTAAACCTCTTGATGTGATAAGGGTCTGCAAGTGGCACATTTGTTGATAAGCATGGATTATTCTCAGTGGGCAGGTGAACTCCAACCTTTCTCTTGTCTTCATCTTTGCACAGTAGCTAAAACCACAATCAGGCTTTTGCAGATACCTTAAGGCTGGCCTTGCCCAATTATTAATGCCATTTCAGACATTTATTGTATTTATTCTCTTAAATAGGATGGGAAGGCTCCCTGCCAGGAACATGATGGATTACTGAAAGAATAAAAATGATGGCCATAGAGACATTACAGAGCTTCTGAAATATAAATAAGAAACTGGTGTCTCCATGCAAGTACATTTGAGATATTAATCAGCCTTTCTTTCTTATGAAAAGCATAATTTCATGCTAATATCTTGCTGTAACACAATTTGTGTTACAATGTGGCCTAATTCTATTATATTATTAGGTTTCACAAGACTGTGTGCAGAAAAAGAAAGGAGAATCAAAACAAAAATTTTCCTAGAATCATTGTTTCTGCCTGTCAGTTAAAATAATAGCAATTTGTCATTTACACATTAAAACACCTGTTTTTCCATAAGAATCCATATTTAGATTCATGAAGCCTGCTGTTGGGAACTATGTAGAAAAGATCATTAGAACTGATCAGAATGTATGGACTCTAGCTAGAGATAAGAGAACAGTCTGGCCTACCATAAATTCTGCAAGTACTCTTGTGTAAAAGAAAGATTGAATTTGACAACTAAATTAATCAAAGTACCAAGAAGTTTAACATGTCATTAAAAACAAAATAAGCTCTTGACATGTAAAAATGAATGCATGTGTTTCATGAGGAGATAGAACCCTAAGAAGTTAGTTACATGCTTTAATTTAATATGCATTATTTGTAAATTTATGTAACTACCTGTCAGTTTATCACAGGCTTCAATGATTTGAATTTTGGCACTTTACTCTATTTGGTTCATTCTGTTGCTGCGTTCTCTCAGCATAAGCTCTATGTTCAGAAGCTCAGCCTGGCCTGCCAAATTAAAAAATCAGTACAGAAATCTTTTCTTTTTAGTTTTACACAAAAAAGGACTTGTTTTTTTCATTGTCGTGAGAACTCAAAACAAAGGATATTTGCAAATAATTTTGTTGTAGAGGTCTTATTTTTTCATTTAAAGAGAAAATAAAGTAGATTTTGTAACAGACTAAAAATCAATATAGTCCTCAAAATCACCCCCTTTTCAGACCAGTGCAGGTATGTAACTAAGGTTTTGGGGTTCCTGCCACGTAGTGCTCTGCTTGAAGCCCTGCAAGAGCTGGCAGGTCAGGCTGGCTGCCCATGTGCACCACCAGGTACTTTCTGCATGCAGCCTAGACAGGCTATTGAACGTGGGTGCAGTAGGAGGAAAGGCCGAGGGAACTGGGTTTGTTCAGCCTGGAGAAGAGAAGGCTTCATAGTGACCTAATTGCAGCCTTCCTGTACCTGAAGGGAGCTTTCAAGAAAGATGGAGAGGGACTGTTTTACAAGAGCATATGTTACAGGACAGGGGGAATAAAGAGGGCAGGTTTAGATTAGGTATTTGGAAGAAATCCTTTACCATGAGGGTGGTGAAGCACAGGAACAGGTTTTCCAGAGAAGGTGTGGATGTCCCTTCCCTGGAAATGTCCAAGACTTAGTTGGACAGGGCCTTGAGCAACCTGGTCTAGTGGTGTCCCTGCCCATGGGAGGAGGGTTGCAGCAATATGATGATCCTTAAGGTCCCTCCCAATCCAAGCCGTTCTATGATTCTATGATTACTGGCTACTAACATTTTATACTATTTTTAAAAGCTTGAACACTATATTTTGCTTCATATGATCATGATATGGTCCCTTCCACAAAGAATCATGCTGGTTTCCTCTAGTGGAAGGTCAGAATCTAAGAGGGATTTCTGGGAAACATTTTTTGTCTGTGACTGTAAGAGCACTCTTTGTGTTTCTCTCAGTTTATTCCAATGAATAGAGCTTAATGCTATCTCATCTGTGGTCCTTCACAGATGAGATTTCACTTATTTCACTTGCATAGGCTTTCTTTTTTTTCCACAGTACAAACCCAATTTCACATTGACTAAGTTCAATTTTGCAGAAAAAATTACTCACAGTGTGTCTGTTTCTGTTTCATCACATTTTTCTATAATTTACTTTGAAGTAAACAGATAAATAACTGTTTTCTTCATCTGCATTAGTAAGTTTTTAGAACTAAATATAAATAAAAACCTTTTTAACAGTATCTTTTATTTTCCATCTTGCCCATTTTATAGGCTTATGATATGTCATCCTGTCATTAGTAATTAGGATTGATCCAGCTGCTTAATATCCAAAGTAATGGAACAGTCTTTTTCCCTCTGCATCACACACAAACGGCAAACAAATGTTTTCTATTGTGGGTGTTTTTTAAATTTCCTCCTAGGGGACTTTGTGAAGTGGAATTTCACCAATGGACAATGGGAGATGAAACCAGGACAGGACCTAGACAGTAAGATTCCCAACCTGCTTGGTACTCGGCAAACTTTTCTCAGTCTTTCTGCTGGCTCCAGTGGCCCTTAGCAAATATCTTACTAAGGTCATCTCACTAAGAGCAGGGAGAGGTGCTGTTGGGAGACACAGATGTGACAAACAGCAAAATGGTAGTAAATATTTTCTTCTTTTTGGTTAAGCCACTTTGGACTATTTATTTTGAGACAAGAAAGGCAGAATCACTTTGTATGTCAGACAAGGTTGTAGAAGCAGTGAAAGTTTTTTGAAGAAATTTATTGTTGCAAAGTCAAGCTGTCATTGACTTCAGTGGAAGAGGCGATTGTGGGATCGTGGAGTTAAAGGAGAAGGAATAAAAAGAATAATTAAGAAGTTTCCTAGTTACCACCTAAATTTGTGTTTGAACATAAGAAATTGGAAGACAAAACTAGCAGTAATGTTACAAACCAAATAGCACCAATGAAAATGTTCTTCCTGTCTGGTGGGAGCTGTGCTGCACTGGGGAGCAGCTCTGCAGTCACTCAGCCTGGGCTGCTCCCCACCTCGGCTGTACTGACTGCCAAGGTGAACCATCAGCCCCTGCACAATGCAGCACTGGGGTTTGAAGGTGTAGTGACCACCAAATTTCTTCCAGGAACAACTAATAGTCAGTACAAAACAGAGTTTCATGAAGTATATCAACCCAGAATAATAATCAGCTGATCATTTCATGCCCTTGGGCTTTCCTTTCCCAGAACATTTTGATTGCGTTAGTCTGAAACCTTGATGGGCAAAGTAGTTGACTCAGTTCTTATTTCCTTCACCTCTTCTTGACCTTTAGAAAGTGATGTCTTATTCCTCTGTAACATATGTCTGCTTGGCTTAAAAATACCTGCAGTACAAAACAAATTGATTTTATGTGTATTTTGGACCATTTTTTAACTTTCACTTTTATTTCATTGCTCAGTTTAGGATCTCCCCACCCCACACAAACCGGACAACATTATTGGTTAGAAAATACCCAAATTATATTCTTTTTTGGTTGCTTCTGGTTTTCAGATTTCAACTCCTTAAATTTTATACATATATATATACATAATATATATATATACATATATACATATACATATATATATATACTTTATTTGAATGCTTCCAAAGAGTTTCTGTTGCCATTCACAATTTTATGATGACCAACTTGTTTGACTGAACTTAATCCCAACACTTTTTGTCATACTGGAGCACTGCAATGAAGCAGTGAATAAGAGCTCTGATATAGTTTCAGCACTCATGTGTGCTGCTGGAACTGCCAGGAGAGTTTCTGTCGCTTGATAAAACTGGGTAAGATGATTTTATGCCACTCTCAGTACTTCAGTGAATGTTTCTTTCAGAGGTGAGGTTCATGTAAAATCAAGAGTGGTCAAAGAGGCACTTTCAGCTGCCTAGTTTCCCTCAGATAGGCACACATCTTTCTCTGCAGCCTTAACATCTCTCAAGAATTTGTGATTCAACTTGTGGTACTACAGATATGTTACAATCATTGTAGCTTGATTAGTTTTTACTTCTGACTCTATCAATTGGATTCATGTTAATGGAAACTCCACAGAGAGTCTGCACACTTCTAATAGCATTTCCTCTTTCAGCCAAGGTGCCTATTCAGGCATCACTGCCTGGCAGGTTTTTTTTCCTCATCTTTTAGCTGACCCTGGTAAGAACTAAGATTGTACATTCTATACAGAGGCCATAAAATTAAGTTCAGTTACTTTTATTGAGAAAACTTTGTTGTTGGTTAGTTAATATCTGTACAAGAGATCTCCTGTCAGAGGCACCTCACTCTGTATCATTCAGATATGGTTTTGGTGTGAGATAGCACATGTGTCACAGCACATGTGTCTATACTATGGGAATTGCTACAGAATATCATATATTGAAGGGTATTTTTGCAGAGGAGTCAGACTCCCTGGTTTTTTAAAACCAAAGCCCTGTAGCTACCAATAATACCTAGCTTCTCATCTTGCACAGGCATTGAAGTTTCAGATATTGTATGTTTCTGTAGTGAGCTTTTAAGTGCCAGCTACGCCATGTGACGATGAAATACATTTATCTTTGCCATCAGCCCCTGTAAGAGGATACACAAACCCAGGCTTATTCCCTTTTGAGGTTGTTCTGCTTTTGAAACCATTATCATCCTGTATGTCTTCTCTGAACTCTACATTCTTGTTTCCATTTGTTCTGAATTTGTTTTTCTGATCTCAAGTACTAGGGTTTTTTTGTAAAAAGTATTTCCAACAAAACTCATCTTCCTTGTTCTCTGACCCTGGTATACTTTTTGAAACACTGGTTGATGCAGCAGTACTTTTCCATGAGTTTTCAACATTTTACTTAATGTTAAATCTTGGCAGAAGCCTTACAGCTCACTTAGAGAGCAACAGATCCTATCTCTGCACTATCAGCACTGTTGCTCTGCAATGTGATGTACGACAGCTGGAACACTCATGGACTCTGGCTTCCATTAGTTTACTTGCACAAAGGTTCTCAAGATTATGAGCATTTTTTTATTAACACTCTGGTTGTTTCCACTACTATCTATGCACAAAACTTCGGCTCCTTCTGGAGTGTCTCACTGGAAAGGCCTGTTCATCATGATACCCTGGGTTGAATGAAACCTCTATATAGAAGTAAAAGGAAGGTTTTATCCCTGTCAGATTTGAGGAGCTCTTTGCAGACTTATATTGTTTTTTACCAAAGAGTTTATTGTAGTCTCTCTACTGTAGTAAGCTGCAATAGAAATATCATTTTATAAATAAACCCAAAGGCTATTGCACAATGCAGTTGAACATATCCAGAATCAAATCAAGTGTGGTTACATTGTATTGAGCTGGCACTTGGAAGTCTGTGATGAAATCCAGAAAGGGTAATCTTGAGTCACTACCCACCTATTTGAATTTAATTTGCATCCTGTGCCAGAGTGACTAAGGAAGTAAATTGGATTAATGCAGACCAGGAATCTAGAAAATGTCTTGCATTCAGATATCTTCTGTACTAGGAATGGACAAACCAGAGAGTTACTTATAAATTAGTACACTTTCTCTCACTTCCCTCCAACAGATAAAGTAGCTTTTAAAACAAAGAACATTTAAAAAATATCCTCACCCCCTTTTTTAACTACACAAGCCCAGTTAAAGCTAAGCAGATAAGAAAAAATAAGTTTTGGGTATTTTCAGGATGAGGAAGGGGAGAGGAAATTAGCTTACCTTGCCAAGAGGCACCTTTTTGACTGTCTTAAGGGTGACAAACCTCAAGTGTCCACTTTTTCTTTTCTCATTCTCTTTCCCCTACAGTATAAAAGAGGACAGATTCTTTATGGATACTGAGAACCCAAGGCAGAATTTTTTGCTTATTTTTTGACTGTCCTTCAGTAGATCCACCAGTTTCCAGTGACTCCCTCTTCATTCATTATCCCTACCAGCATTTTAATTTGGGGGATTTGGTTAAACAAATGACAAAAAGTGACAATAACAACCATTTTTAATTGGTTTTGTTTTGCAGCTTAGTTCTACAAATAACAGGGGGCTTTTTCTTGTGTATGGTGACATGGGGTGTTTTAATACAGTCTATTGATTTGTCTCTTTTTATCAAGGTATCAGAGACGGCATAGCTGTGACTCATGCCCACAAAAGTGTGACTGATAGGTGCATGCTGCTGTGTTGAGACTTTTTTCTGTATTTAGAATGCATTTGATGTGGAGGGTGCCCAGATCAGCAGAAATCATGAATAAGACAGAAAAATTGTTGATGTTTCTGATTAGTGGCCGAAAGTCAAATGAAATATGTTGCTGAACACACACTGACGCTTGAAGTCCAGAGAGATCATGTGCTCTTGACGTCTCTACCTTGAACCTCCTGAAATTCACTTCTGTCCTCCTGTCGCTGACATTGTTGATATATCTTTTCCCTTTCATTCTCTTTGCAGAGATGACATCCCTGTCCTCTACAGCTCTTCTCAGAAAATTTCTGACTATCTCTGGCAAAGCACCTGTCAGCAGAGTTGTTCTATCAAGGGCTGACCAGCCCAGGACTCTGCTGAAGGTGTCTGCATGTCTAGGCCTGCCCTTTAAGGGTAAATTGTCATTCCATTTTCAGTAGATGAATAGAAAGCTCATCTAATTACCATGGATTTATTTTCACAAGTAGACTATGAGAGGTCTATTTTAAAGTAGGAGAGGCCTAGAATAAAGTAGAAGAGGGTAGTACAGAGCAACAAAACTTCCGTTTGGTGTTAGCATACAGAAGGCTTAAAATTATGCAAATGAGGATGCAAGCATAGTTTTGTCAGACTTTTATTTAAAAAAAACCCTCAGAATTCTAGTGATAGTTTCACATCTGGTTAGGATATAGATGTGATCAGGAAGAATGAACTCCAAAGCAATTTTTGACAGAAGCCAAGGGAAGAGACAAAAGAGTTGAGGAATCTGGACTACTGAGCAAAGAGTTCATCTCTGTTTTACAGAGACAGCATTAATCAGTTGTCTTTCAAGCACATGACATAAGGGGTGCATATTACTCTGGTCCAAAGTGGTGAACATGGCATGTGCTGATGCCAAAGAAGTATGGTCTATGTGTGAGAGTACTGAGGTACTGATTATGAAGAGGTGGACTGGGCTGAAAATTGGCTCAGATTAGCAGGACACAAACAGAAGGTTCCATGTTTGTGAGTTAAACCTCTTTATAAGCTGTAAAGAGCTCAGCTATAAGCACCTGAGTTGGAAAATATCTGGGTGTATGGCCCTCATGGCACATTGCCCAAATAGCAAAGACATGAAAATATAGTCCTAAAATATGTGAAAAGAAGTATTTCTGGTAGAAGAGAGGTAATTGAGATCAACATAAACAGCTCTACTGTTGCCCAAATTTGTAAATAACTCTTATATTCAACTATGAGAAGGAATTTGAGAAGCAGTGAGCCCATTTTTAGGGTGTTTTGGCTTAGCTAGTATATTGAGAGTTAAAACGGGATATGATTGTGATAATAAATGAGATTAGGTATCAGGTTTTAACTAAACTGAAGGACCATGTCACCATAGGAACAAATGGCTATAAAAAGTCCACTGATAGGTTAAGACTGGGAAACAGAAGCATCGTGGGTTTAAACAATATGAGACAGAAAAAAACCCGAAGTCACAAAACCCCACCACTAAATTCACAAAGTAACTTGGTTTCTCTGCTCGCAAACATAGCAAAAGACATTTTTACCTGATGATAATGAACACTAGACTGAACTCTTATTGCCGACAGCTATCAAATTATGAGAGTATGAGGTGCTGTTCACAGCAACCTGGACAAAGTAGTGGCTAAAAGCTAACTGTGCTGGTCAAAGTCACAGTTTAGCCCTCAGTTCTGGGAACACCTCAGAGCTGGTGGGATCTCTGTGACTGTAGCAAGTCCTGGCTTATAGGACCCTGCTGTGTATTCAGAGGCTGAGGCAGAAGCACAGGTGCTGCACTGCCTGTTCCTGCTTTCTCATCTCAGTGTGCAGTGAGGAGCAAGTGAGCAGCACAGGGTTTGGAGAGTCTCAGAGGGAGCACTAAACTGGGGAGTACTCTTCCTAAACTATGACAACTTTTCAGTAAACAGCATGAGTAATGTGTCACTTCTGTTTTCTCTCTCATCCTTGTTGCCCTAGGAAAGCAATTTGCTTATACAAGTAGATTGGGG
>VZTR01003497.1:126334-140445 GCA_013400775.1 Chaetops frenatus
GGGGGGGGGGGGGGGGGGGGGCGGATTTGTTGGTGTTCTGGAAGTTTTTTCTCATTTGGGGAAAGATATTTTTTTCTGCATATCTCCCCTGGACTCTGCCATTCTTAAGTTGCAAAGAGATAATTCTATTATAGAGATCCTTCCATTTTGTATATAAGTGGTAGAAGAGGGATGTTGATTTCATAATTCCTCATCTACCTTTGGATATCAGGCCCAGTCTAAAATATCTTCAATTATTGTGAGTCTGCAATTAGACTTGACAGCTCCATTGTTTTTCAACTTCAGCAATACCTGCAGGAACTTCACTTCATGGCTTTGTTCTCCCTGCAGTGACTAATTGCAGGGGCCATAATCTGTAGCTAACCACCTCTTTTATATACTTCTGCAACTAATATCATGCCTATCTTTTCTGTAGAACGAATGTTCTCAGTTTTATCAACTTTGATCTCATTGGAATCAATTTTCTGCTTTCTCTTTCACTTAGGTGCAAGTGGCACTCAGAATAAATACCCTTTCGAACCTGAAGCTGGACCACGGAGTACATGGCAAAATAATTCCCAGTGCAAGAGCTGTTTAAATACTTAGAATTTCCACCCCAAAATTGTTTTCAGCATCTTCAAAGACTCTTATTTTCCCTAAACTGAGATGGAAAAAATTAAAATACTGGATTGGTGGGTAGAATGGAAACTTCTAGAAAACTCTGACTCTAATGAGTCAGAGCTGGCCCTGCAATGTCTGATTTGGATTTTCTGAGTTATAAAGAGACTCTCTTTTGTGTCTGGGTTTGAAAGAATGTCTGAAATAGGTTCTACATGTCCACATTAATAAAAGCAGTCATTCAGGGACTCTAGGCCAATTTCCCATTTCTACCAGCCAGACTGCATCACTTGCACTGACTAAAAACTCTTGGTGAGCTTTAATAACACAGCAATATTGAAAAAGACACAGATATTGCCAGAAAAGAATGTATAGCCATAAATAACTCTGTCTTTGCTTCACCACAGGCAGGGCTAGCAATAAAAAACATGTCCTGCTGGACACTGAACCCTGCTCTCCCAGCTTCCATACCCAGAGAAAACAACAAACATATTTGGGCCGACCCACATCATTAAGGAACATTATTCACACAGTAGATATGGGGGGGAAACCTGCCAGAAACTGGAATGGGGTAGTGGGGATTTCCCCCACCTTGAGCTTCAGCTACAGTGGGCAGTGTGGCTGTCTCCTCACTGCTTTCTTTTTCTCATTAGAAACTGTAACTGAGCATCTGTGAAAGTCTTAGTCTGATGCATCCAATTTCTTGAGGAGAAACTCAGATACCTGCCTAGAGAAGATAGTTTCTGACACCTAGGATGTCCTCATTTTTGTCATTCATAAGAATTCATGTGAATTCATGAGGATTCACATGAATTGGTGGTTATAACAAAGTAAAAAGACATATAAATATAAAGAAAATTAATTTATTGAGTTTTCATCATCTTGCTGAAATCAATGTAGCCATGAATGCAAAAAACCATAGGAACCATAGCTACATACAACCATACAGCTTCACATAACCTTAGATAATGGAGATCCTTCTCTGATTTTCAGACAAATTCTTTTGAAAATATTTTTATTTTGTTTTTCTTCACAGTGAAAGCAACCCTCTGTGTCATAGGAATTTTTAATCTAAAGTAATTTTATGATATATTTAACAAGATATTTCTGTGCTTCTCCAACCTATGTCACACCCCCTGTGGTAAAAGTCTGGAGTAAGACAAGCAATAAATCTTCCTTCCTGGGGCCACCAGCTGGAGGATACATTTGATTTCTTCTAAATAAAGAAGGTACTGTTACCAGGTCCATATCACTCTGATTACTTGTTTAAACTTGAAAGGGATTACTAGCTCATAGTTAACTTGAATGTGGCACTCAGAAGTTTGGAGTCTGGGAAGACTAATTACCATCTGATTTCTTTGTTCTGCGTGAAGGGATGGTATGTTTATATTTAAATACTTACTTGATTACCTGGTCTGTCCCTTCTGTTCCACAGATAGGGGGTTACCCTCAAAGAACAGGGTGGAGCTCGTTGTAGTTGGAAAAATCTCAGCATGTTTATGACAGACACAAATGCTGTCTTCTGTAAGAGAGAATGTTAAGAGCCAGGACACAGGAACCTGTTCTTAGTTCAGTATGTGCTCCCATAACTGGGTCATACAAGAAGAAATACTCAGTAGAGTCTGAGCTGCCTGGTTAGTGGGTTTATTTCATACAAAAAGGGACAATAGGTACTATCCTCCCAAGCATTTTGAGTCCTAACTGTAATTTACTCAGCAAAACAATGTGTTGAGCTAAATGGCTTCCAGAAAAGGCAGATCATCTGATGTGGAAATACCAAGAGATGACAGATCTGCTGCTCCTATTACACTGTTTGATTAGTCCTTTCAGAAAATTAGTTATCAGCTTCACTGACAATTCATTTCAGTAAGTGCTGTGAAAATCTATTTATTCCTTGTATTTCTTCTACACTAGACCAAAGATGTTACAATTTTTATTATTCCAAATTCTTTTGCATTTTCTTACTGTAGAATTAGGTAATGAATGCTTAAAATTACTTTTTGGTTTGTCTTTGACAAACTTTAGGAGAACAATCAAGCATTCTATGTAAGAACTCTTTGCCAGCAGTCAGATCACTTTATCCATAATTTCTCCACCTTTATCTGTTGCCTAGTAAAAATGACAGTGAGAAAATACATAAGGAAATTGCATTTCCACCGAATTTTAAAATACTTTTGAAGAGAAATACAGTTAAGACACTAAAAGTGTTCCTTTTTTACATTTTGTGGTGATGTGAATGGTCTAGTACAAAGCAGTTAAATCTCAGGCTTTATGCAGTTTTTCTATTGATGCATTTCTTTGTTTTTGCAAGCAATTAGTCTTGCTTCTTATTATGTGTGTTTAGAGGCAAGTGGCAAGAATTCACTACTGTGAATTCTTATCTCAATCAAAACTAGCTCTTCAAATACTCAGGAGAAATGGTGTGATGATGCCTTGGTTTTAACCATGTAGAATCCAATGAAAATGGTTTAAAAGTCTGTACTATTCTATCCATGATATGAAAGTAATAGAGGTTTTTGTAACATTTCTAAAGAAAATAAATTGGCACCCTTTTCCATTCATATGAAAATTGTAGTGTCTGTTTCATGTCAGATACAATATAAAAGTTATTATTTGTCACATGACTGCTCTAATGAAATATACTGGATAGCACAGCTATATAGACTTGGAGACCAACAGCCAGAAAGAGAGGTTGGCAGCATTCCATAGTCTCTTTCTCCACTCAGTTCCACTTGAAAGGAGCCAGACCTGCAGCATTGGGGTACCTGGGGTGTGGGACCCTCTGCTGCTGAACAAACACTCCTTCAGACAGAAGCTGTGGGTACAGCTGGCTTCCCACAGGTCTGCAGCTCCTGCGGCAAACAGAAAATCAGCAGGTCACATCCCGAGCTACAGTGCACCTCAGCAAAGCATCCTGCACCCTGGCAGTGGCCTGGGGGCAGCTCTGTGATGAGATCAGGGCTGCAGGGAGGAATGAGGCAATCCTGATGACCTGTGACTAAGGAAAGCCCATTCCCCTGCCTCTCTGACCTCACCGGATCCTTTGGAATTGCAGAGAATACTTGCCAATACTTAGTGGCAGATTCCATTTCACAAAAACCATGTGAGTAAATTCTGCTGTAAACATTCTTCCATTACACTGGAAATATGTCATGAACATTTGATAATATGCATGAATTGCATATCCATCCCTGCTCCTACCTGATCGTTAACAACACAATTTTGCACTTCACGCCCTACTGGGTGCCGACACTGTTACAACCAGATGCCCTTCCTGCTTGAGGAGTATGGTAGCTTGAGATCTAACTAGGCTGTGCCACTGAAAATCTAATTATACTTATGCTTTTTCTTCTCAGAGCTTACAGCAAGTTGAAACCTTTGTCAGGTGTTTCATTTCCATAACTATCTGTGCTCTGTGCTGTGTCTCCTACTGTGAGCCCACACAGTACCTGCTTGTCCCATGGCTGTAATGAGAGAGGCTCACTGAGGTGCCTCAGCTTCCTTTCTGTGACCACTGCTGGTGAAATAAACAGCCTCATACAGGGCAAGCTCACTTTCTGCTTTTTTGTGCACACACATAGCAAGGGTTCTCCTGCAGACGAGGTAAAATCTGTACTGCTAGAAATAATTTCTCCAGTGTCAGAGCTGACAGAGCAGAAAAAAAGAGAATGCTTTTAATGTGCACAGATATACTTTAAAGTGTAACTGGATTGAATTAGATGGGGTTTCTCAGCATTATTTATAAAGGAAGGGTCAGACTTACAGAGAAGATGAGGTAAAGAGCACTTGTCTGGGAAGACTTCTAGCTGCTCATTCTAGCACACACAACAAGTAGTGTAAATGGGAAAGTGAACTGTTTACAGCAGAAAAACTGCAGGATGACATTTGATACCTCTGGGTTTCCTTGACCATTACTTCATGGGAGTTGGGGGACAGGAGGGAAGAAGGATGGTAACACAAGTAGGGTGCTGAATTTTCTCAAAATCAGCCGTTTGCATTAAAAAGCCAGACAGCACTGTGTGATTTAATAAACGTTGCATGTTCTCTCATCAACAATAGCTGTGGGGCTTAGCTGTTTCTTTGCTCTGATTCTTTCTGGGATAAGCAAGAGCAACCTGAGAATAGGGTAGGTAGGCAGGGAGGGAGGGAAGGAAGGAATCTCCTAAAAACCCAAGTGGTTACCGCTTGCTCTGCAAGTGTGGGGCAATGATGGCCTATTTACACATTTAACAGGTTCAGCCAATTTACCAACTACCAGGCAATGCCAAGAGCAGTACTTAGGGCTGCTTGGTAGCTGCTGTTTCAGTTCTCATTTGAAAAACTGTAGTGAGTGCTATCCTGATGAAAATGTGTGGAGAAAGACCAGCTGAAAGCACTACGGGCCTTCTTTTTCCTTCTCAGTAGAATTTGCTTCTGGGCTGAGACACGCAGGTGAGCCTTGGGTGATGTGGTGACCATGACTGCAGAAGCTCCCACCAAGTTGGTTCTTCCCCCAGGTAGGGATCCCACCTGGGTTACTGCCACTGGCTGGGTATTAATCCAGGCTCACAAGGAGCTGGCTGTTCAATAAAGCTGTATCAGGACACCACTAGAACAATAACCCTCCCTATATCCCCTCTCCTGAGCAAACCATCCCTCCCTACACTGAATTGCTAGGAAGAAAAATGAGCAGTTCTGAGTTATAGAGCCATCCTTGTATCAGTTGGTGTCTGTTGCTGGTGATTGCAGCTGTTGGTATCAGTTTTGAAGCCAGGACTGGTTGTTTTTTTTTTGTTGTTGTTGTTTTTTTTTTCCTATGTATGGATTTCAGGTTCTGCTCTCCTCTTACCCTCGTTTTCCTGTTCCTTTTTCCTTTTGATATTTTTCCTCTCTTTCTTTTATCCAAACCATCTTCTGCACCCAGAATAAAAATTACTGGAGGGTTTAACCTGGGGAATTATGTTTACTTTGCTTGTCTGTTCAGATAAGGCTTATACAGTTAAAAAATTCTTATAGCTGCTGGAAGGCATTTAACACAGGGGATTAGTTCCAGGTGCCTTTGCTGAGCTGCTCTTAAGTGAGGGGGGAAAAAAACATATCTCATTTTACAGCTGCTAAAATTCACATGCTATGCTAAGTCAAGGAATACTTCTGGGTTTAGTGGTGTATGCAATGTGTAAAGTCTGGCAAGGGAACTGCAGTCACAGCCTTCTGTACTGGGAAGCAATCTATTCATGTGGGGTCTGATGTGCTCTCTCAGCACAAGCTTGTGGTGATGATATCTCAGAGAAAAATAGACCCTCCCTATGCTTTTTCCCATCTGCAAACAAGTAGGAAGTTTTTTGTTTTGGTTTGGGGTTTTTTTTTTTGAGATTCTCTCTTTCTTGTTGTTTTTCCTTTGTTTGGTTTAGGTTGTTTGTTTTAGTTTTTTTTAATAACATGTTCTCTTGCATTTTGTTAGAATGCTGATCTCAAACGCTTCCTTCTGTTGCTGCAGAGGGCAAGGGCTGAGGAAACCACCTACTATTTCTAAGCAGGCATTGTGAGTTTTTTCCTGTTATAGGTGGTAATTTTTATAAAATATTTCAGAAAACTTGACAGCTATTAATAAACTTTCAAAAATCTCTGTCTTTATAGAGCCAGTATAAAATTTCCCTCCGTTTTGGGCCAATTACCTTGTCACTATGCCTCGTGTGACTATGCTATGTCACTTGTACAGCCTATATCTTACAAAGCCATTCTCTTTGAATAAATGGATTTCAAGTACTGGTAAAGCTCATGCCATCATTTTTTCTCCTTCTTATCCACCCTAATTTTTGGAAATACCTGTATTATAGAGTAGCAAATGTTCTAGTTTCAGCAATGTGGCAATAGTTTTGTGTACTATATGAGTTTCCTCTGAAGTGCAGTGTGTCTCTTCTGTGTTTAAGTCATTAATTAACTTTTTTCCTTATTCTTGAAATCTAGTGATAACATATGACCTCCCATTTCAATTTCACAAACTACTATTGAAGTATTTATTTGAGTTACTGGAATTGTTTGGTCAGAAGCACTATATAATACATTTCAAAGAGCTGGGAAGACAAGTAGACGATGGGAAGGTTTTCTCAGAACAAAGAAATATTCTTCAAATTAGGTCTGTTTTTGTTACCATAGCAATGTAATAACACAACAAAACTCTCCACAGATATTATTCTAAATATCCCACCTTTGCAGTTTCTTGTGGACATAGAAAGACCACTATTTTTCCCTTGTCAGATCCCAGAGTGTGAGAATGAGGGCGTAGGGAAAAATTCTCTTTTGGCATTTCTTATTTGTAGATTTCTATTAGTAAAATATAGTTAAAATATTTTATCACATGTGATAGTTATATTCATGTTTTTATTCCATTCCACAATTATAGCTGGCATAGACGTGCAGAAATGTATCAAAATGAAGTAGAAGATGATAGAACCTTGAAGGGAAACCGATCATAACTCAGATACAAATTACAGGGAACTGGGACATGATTGTAGACTATGTGCAGTGCAGGTATATCATTCAGAAGGCACTAAAGAAGTTCAGTGGAACATTGAAGTGCTGGCAAGGTCTATCACTTCAAACAAAACAGGACATCAGGCACATCAGTGAAAACCTGATTATTCACAAAAACCAGGCTCAAAAGGCAATGGTCAGACAAAAGGTTAGGGAGAGACAGACAGTCTGGGAGACCTCTTGAAAAGGGAACAGAATGTCAAGCAAGGCTTGCTGTTGTCCCAGCTCAGATGGAAAAAGCAGAACTGTCTTGCCACAGAGTAAGAGACAAGCTGATGATGTGGTTCAGCTCACTGGCTCTCCAGCACAGCTCAGACTGGGCTCCAAAGGAGTGTTCCACTTGGACTGATTTGCTCTCAGACAGTTGTCTGTAGTAAAGTTATGTATTGGTGAAAAGAGATGGTCAGAAATGGAGCTACGTGGAGCCTACAGTCCTGTCACAGGAATACCTGCAGGATAACAGCTCTGCCATGATTCAAAGCCTCTGACTGAACTTCAGAGCACCTTTTATTAGCCTGGCCTTTGTTTTCTGATTTCGTTTAGATGAGAATACGTTGGTGCTAGTGAGTCAGCTTATTGCAATTAAAGTACCTGTAAGCCTGTAAATGCTCATCTTAGTGTGTTGAACTGCCGTTCCCCAGTTATAAATGATTACTGAGTTGTCATTTGTACAGCCATTTGTGTTCCTCTATTATACTGAAAATTGGTTCTTTGCCTTGATGGACAAACCTCAGTTTTCAGATCTTACCACTCATGGTTTAATCTGACCCCATATAAACTAATAACCAGCTAGTTCCCTGGAGCTGAGTCATCTTTAACCTTCCCTTATTTCCAGCAACCAGACATCAAAATGCATATTTCAAAATCTCTTAATGGAAATTGCTGTCTTTTTGACTCAAGTGATGAAGTTGTATTTGCCATACATTTCCTTTGTTTTTCTTTTCACCAAGCTGATCATGCTGATCCAGTTAAATGATTGAGGTTCTAATGCTTTCAGAATATGATTTTGGGTTTTGACATAATATTTGTGCCAATTTAGGCATTGTATGTGTATTGACTGTGCTGGTCCTGAATCCACTGAACTGAATCTCTTGTATTAACTCATTATTTACAGTGTGTTTTGAAAAGGATTTCTGTCATCATTGAGATGTATGATGCAAGGGGATGAACACTCAGACAGGTGAAGTTCATGTTCCACGGAGCTTGTGGTCTGAACTGGTGGTAGGCAAGCTCTGTTCCTGTTTCCTTTCAGAAAATGTGACAGCAGTGGTTCCCCAGGGACTACTTTAGCTGATGTACTTATAAAAATTTTCTTACCGTTGGTCAATCAGGGCTCTCTGTTGTTCCTTTAGACCTACACCAGTACAGAAAAGAATATGAAACTCAGTTTAAAAAGTGGTTTTGTTCTGTTTTTCATATAGTATTTATTTGACTTAAATCAATCCACCAACCAAACCCAAACAACAGCAACAAAACAACAAACAGCAACAAAAACCAAAACCAACAAACCACAATGCACAAATGCATATCTTCCTGGCAAAATCGCTACCAAGGGGGCAAATCAACATAGCCCACCAGGGTGACAATTTGTCCAGCCATAGTGTTAGTGCTGTCATCACTACACTGTGAGCTCCTGAGAGAAGAGCTGTGAGCATTATAGTACAGACTCCTTGCCTTTTTCTTTTGAACTCGGGTATGTGCTGGAAATCTGCAATACCAAACTAAGATAAGATAAAATTTGCAAAACATCTTAAAGGCAGCACAAGCTTTCATTACTTGGAGGATGTCAACACATGTTTTTTCTTTGGGAAAATAAAAAAGAGAATGCTTATATGTGAGACAGAATCTTTTGTTCTTTAAGAAAAAGAAATTAAATCCATTAATAATATGCTGGATTTCCAGTCCTCCCAGTCTAGTGTTCAGACAGCACCTGTTTCTCCCTGATTGTCATAAAGCCAACCCAAAAATAATTAGCAGTGGGAGGAGCAAAGGGTGTTTTCAAATGAGTATTTGATTCTCTACTCAGTTTTTAGCCTTTAAGATATACCAGCTATATATGTCGAATTCTTCTTCAGAACCATGTTATTGGGCAGGAGATAGAGAAGCAAGAGGAACCTACTACTTCCCTCTTCTCCCCTGCCTTGAGGAAAATAGTTTCCAAAATCTGAGGCTTCTAAATATTACACAGGTTCTTAGACTTATTTTTTAAGCCATCTCCAACTTACAATGTACAGAAAGAGAGAAGTCTTTTGCTAGCAGAGGCTGATTAAGTTGCTTTTGATCTTTTCACTCAGATATTGATATTGAAGGAATATATCAGAAACCTGAGCAAGGCAGCCTGAAAGTAATAACCTGCCTATTGAAATCCTCAAGTTAAAATTAAACTCTCTACATAAAATATATATAAAAAATATCAATTGGCAAATATTTTAAAGTTGTTTCCTTCCTTTAAGTCACCCATCTATTAACCTGACACTTTTCCCTGCTTTGACGGAAAAATTAATAGCACTGACTTCTGCAAGAGAAATGGAAAATCACAAACTTGTTCTTTATGCTTCGCGGTTAAAAAAGAGACCAACGAAAAGTCTCCATGTTAGACTGTTACAACATGAGTGGATCTTATAATTCTTGTTGTGCTTAAAACTTGCAGCTGGTATCAGGCACTGAAATGAATGCTTTCCATGCAGGCTTATAAACTAGAAAATGGATTACTGCTAAAACCATGAAGCTGCCATCTTCACTTTTAAAAGAATAAAAGTGAAGTTTTTTAAAAAATGAAATTATTTCTTTTAGTAGGTTTTTTGTTTGTTTGTTTGTTTGTTTTTTGTTTGTTTGTTTTTTTGTTTTTTTTACTTAGTATTTACTTATGACAGTAAATATCCAGAGTTTTAGCTATAAGACCATGTAAAAAGGCAATGTGTGTTTTCAGAGCAGCACAAGGATCACTGCTGGATGTTCAGTGCAATAGCACCCTCTGTCTGATGACTTCTAAATGCATCCCTTGCTCCAAGGAGCACTGTGCCAGGTGACAATGTAGTTACTGGTTATCTACAGGCCTCTTAATCTGACTTCAGTAGCTCCTGAAGATTAAAAGCAAATTATAAACATAAGAGTAATTAAAGACTTAGAGAACAGAGTGGAAAAAAAAGCAGGAGTTCAGCAGAACTCTTTGCCTGTTATCTTTCTCATTGTTTAGTAAAAAACCCTTATTTTGCTGGGAAAGGAACTGAGACGATGCAATTCCTGCTGCCTTTAGTAAAGGGTTTGGTGTTATATGTCATGAAAAGTTACAAATTTACAGAAATAGAAAGCAGTGCAGTGCTTGGACAAAGAGTCAAAGAAGACACGTGGGTGGATTTTATTGAAATAAAAATAAAATGCTGGAATTAACTGTGAACTATAATTTGCAAAATAGGGCCACAGGAGTCAAGAAAAATGTAGTTCCAGGGTATGAGAGACACATTATTTCTGCAGAGATAAGGAGTATTGAAATACATTGCCCTTTTACTAAGCACTGCTAAAATCTTCTCTGGCATATAGTGTGCAATTATGGTCACTTATCTTTTTGCAAATTAACAGTGCAAGATCAGACTGGAACACAGAATTAAAAAGATGCATAAAGGGAAAAGTAAGGAAAAAGGAAAAATAACAGAATTGTCTTTTAAGAGGGAAACCATGGTATCCTTGTTGTCTCAGACCTTTTTCTCAATAAGCATCTTTGAAGTTTGCCATCACATGAATGTGGGGAAATCAACTTAATTTTTGTTCCCTCTTAATGAAGTTAGTTTTTCACTTACTCTGTTGTGATTTTTGGAGAGGACAGTAAAGAGCAAAGCCTCCTGACCATAAAAAGGTCAGAGAGGGTATGGAAGTTTTCAATTCATATTTTTGGCCCACTGATGTTCTTATAGGTAACAGATGAACCCTTCAAATAGAACAGCTGGAGCTGTTCCCAGTGTTTTCTTCTCTGGTGATATCTTTACCATAAGTGGAGTTTTTATTGAAGAGTGAAGGCTTCCTCTTCTGTAAAAACATTTTGGTTTTGGTGCTCTCTGTTCGTGTGTGAGGGATGCAGTGGCTGGACATTTGATTTTTTTATTGTCTCCAAAATTGATGTACTTGCTCTTGGAATGAAGTGGCAAAAACTGTCAGAAACATTTTTTCATTTCATTCAGAGCTGGTTGTTGATGCTGTCAGTGGATCTACTGCTATAGGGTTGCCCTATTCCCTGGAGGGCAGAACTACAGAAGTTTCAAATGTCTGGCTATTATTTAGAAGAACTTCTGCATATGTGGTAAAGGACTTTAGTGGCACTCACAGTATTTCTTTGCCTATTCAGTATATTTAGAGGTAACTTTTACAAGGTTCATTAATTCCTGTATTGTTTCTGTACTACTTGAATAATTTTTTACTATTTTTTAAAGATGCTTTTATCTCGAATATGCATTCTGAATCCAACCTTCAAAGCCTATCATTTTCCTAGTCCTGCTCTAAGTCTGTGCTGCCAACTGTATCAGTGCCATTAAGAGTGTTTTTAGGGGAAGTTCACAAGGTGGTGCTGTATGATTTTCCATGTCAGAGTTTGGATAACTACTCCATGATACTTTAAATTTCACACCAGCTTCTGCCTCCAAGGCTGTTTGCTGCCTGCCTGGATTTCTTGTTTTGTTATTAAGGAGTTTTCAAAGTTTTATTCTTAAAGCAGAAAATATGGAGAGCTGTTTTTCAGCACTGATCTACAAGGAAAGGGGTCAACTCCATGCTAACTTCTGAAGAGGGGTATAAGAAAAATTAAATCAGATGGTGTTTGAGATACACCCAGAAAACTGCATTGTTTTTTGCTCTCTAGGAATGCTTCCAAAAACAAACTTAGTAATTGCTTATAAGTGGTACCTTGAAGAAAACAAGTGCTATATTGAATAACTGTACAGTAGAAAGCCACATACAGCCTTGCACTCTTTCATGGCTTTAGGGTTGATATACAAGGGAAGAAAAGAATTTGAAAGATCTGACTACTTGGGTCACAGAGAAAACAAGAGCAAAAGATTTCATTCCATGCAACACATTCATATTTTGAGAAATCTTTCACTTCCCTTTTTCCTTAGTTAAATTTTTACTGTTTCATTCCATGGTTTTCTTTCCGGTTAATTTCAGTCCACTTTAGACTCTTTTATCATTTTCTCACCACTGCCTCTATGACCTCTAACTCATGTGATTTGCTGTGTGTTGACCTCTGCTTTAAAAGAAGGTATTTCTACTGCTATGAGTGAAGTAGTCATCTTGCTTGCTATAAAAGGGAGGAGGCCCTACCAGCTTTCACATACAGATGACATTAAAATATATTTATAATGTTTTACAGTTACTACTGTATTAATATAAATATAGTTATGTAGCAACTTATGTAATATTTTACACTTCCATTTTATGAGGCTATAGTTACAGTAGCTGAAAAAAGGATGGTGAATTTTAAAACTTATCATAAAAGAAAGCAGTTTCTAAATGTTCAAATAAGAGGAAGCTGACAAAGTTGTTGAGTGTACTGTGTTTGCTAAAGCAGCAGTGACTGAAAAATGTCCTTCCAGCCTTGATGTGTTATGTGGCACACTCCTGGAGAGGTGAAAACTGAGCTTGTGCTTGAGAGTTCTGCTTTCCAACAGAATGAACAAAATGGTTTGGTTTAAATTGCATCTTCTTTTCAAACATCTTCTGTGTACAAAAGCTTTTGGTGCCTGGACACAGGTATGCAGAACTTTGTACTTGGTCTTGTTAAACCTCATGAGATTCCCATTGGCCCATTTCTTGAGCTTGTCCAGCTCCCTCTGGGTGGCATCCTGTCCCTCAGGTGTGTCAACTGCACCACTCGGCTCAGTGTCATCAGCAAAATTGCTGAAGGTGCACTCAATGCCTTTGTTCATGTGATTGAAGAAGATATTAAACTGTACTGGTCACAATATGGACCTCTGAGGGACACCACTTGTCATTGATGTCCACCAGAACTCTGAGCCATTGGCCACTACCCTTCTACCGATTTCTTATCCATCTAGCAGACCACCCATCAAGTCCACGTCTCTCCATCTTAGAGAGAAGAATGTTGTGGGGGACTGTGTTAAAGGCTTTAGTGAATCCAGATGAATTATTTTTGTAGCATTTCCCTTGTCCACTGATGTGATCACACCATCACAGAAGGCCACAGAAATGTGCCTGCAGAACACCTGAATTTCTAGCTGGTTTCCCAGCATGGTTACGCTTACCTTCACCTGTGGCTGTCATGCTTCTGTCTCTTGTCATGAGGACAAATGCAAGCATAGTCTGGGAAACCTTCCCAGCAAGTTTCAGTTCCAAGAACTCTTTTTCTGAGAACTGCCATCCTCCAAAAATGGAGGGCTGAAAAAAGCCTTTAGACTTTCAAGGATTTTTTTTTTTTTTTTTGATTCTTATAGTGGTTTTAAATGCATCTCAAAGGTTTTGATGATGATTAAAAAGGAGTTGCAAAATAGCAACTCATTAGGACATTGATCTCAGATTTCTTTCTCTACTGCTTTTCTTTTTTTCAACCTTGTATATTATTTTTAACATAAGGCTTCCTCAGAGATTGTCCAAGGCATTTGTTCCCTCAGTCTACCCCAGAGATACAACTCAGCAAGGAAAACAGGGAGGGGAATAAAGCAGAGGCAAGACCATGGTAAATCAGCTTGCAGTCTCTTCTGGAGTTATTGCAGTTCTGTGCCAATGCCTATTTGGACCAGTACCCAAGTACTTCACTTTGTTTTGAATTACAGAAAAGGAGTAATCTTTGCTTTGGGCTATAATAATAACTGTTTATCCAATTTTGTTGTTAAATAAAAATAATGGTGCCCAAAGCAAACTTTTGGGCTCAATAAAAGTTTGGAAGAAATCTCTTTTTAAAAATTAATACTGTCTGAGCAAACTGCAGGTTATACTTGCAAAATGGAATCTGGAGTGCTTTTTTTGAGCCAGTGTTATGTAGAGGAGTAATGACA
>VZTR01003497.1:140480-153763 GCA_013400775.1 Chaetops frenatus
AAAAAACACTTTTTAAGCAGCAAATGTCATAATATTGACTAAGTATGTTTTCTTTAAACAATCTTGCTAAGGTGTCTTTGGGCGTATTTTAGGAAGAAGAATCAAGGTAAATACTAGAATTGTTGACCAAAATTAAGACACATGAGAAATTAGTACAGTAATTTTTAAATTATTTTTTTATGTGAGGGAAAAGAAATTTCCTGAAGATTTCAGAAATGCTAAAAGGTAACATTTTTTAAAGTTACTTTGTCTTTAGAAATTGGACATGACTGTGAGAAAATGTATTTCAACCATGACACAACTGAAATTGGTTAAAAGATGAAAATATCTTCAGTTAATTGTTCTAAATAGCGATCAATGAAAAAAAGCTTACCATTTGTTCATTCTGATTTCTGGTACAATTTTTCTGCTATATTTATCCTATAATTCCCAGTGTAGGAAAAAATGTTTACACTCAAAGTGTAATCTTCTGAATTTCAATCAAGTTTTTTAAGAAAAAAAAATTTCTTTGTTAAAAAAAAAAAAAAAAAAGGCAGAGGGAAAACTTTCCATGAAAAATTAAATGCCAACGAAGTAATAAAGCCTACTAATAAAAAGCCAGCTTAAAACAACTGAAATGCTTTTAATTTTGGAATTTAGTAAAAATATTTATCTAAATATTAGTATACTATTGCTTTTATTTTACAACATCATCTCTTCATTATTCAAAGTAATTGTCACCTTGCACAACTTGAGAAACTCATTATTCTGTGTTGAGTGTAAGTTGCCTGATTCTATTTTAGTTTTAAGCTAATTTCAAAGCATATTTTATGCAAAAGCCTGATGGCTACTGCTGTATTATGGAAAGTGGTTTAACTGCATGACTTAGTAGGATTTAATGGGGAATATTTCTGGGTGCAACACACATTGTTGCATTTTTACTATAAGCATGAATAACCCTTCCCAATGTCACTTGGGTTTTACTTTTCGAAAAAAAATATAGTTGAAAGTATAGCTATATCATCCCAATGATTAGAAGCAAAAATGTTATATTATTGTAGTTATAAGAACTTGTGGGCATAAAGGACTATTTCAAAATGTATAAATTTTCCTAAATGTCTGAGTACTATGAGCACCACAGCAAAATATTCAGTTTTTCCCTTGCAGCAATGCTTTATTTAGTAGCTGTTTCATATTCCTGGTATTACTGATAAGTCTGTATCATTCTAAAGCACATTTTTTAAACTTAGCTCCTGTTAATTTGCTATTAGCGGCTTTGATTTGTTGTTTTCAGCTGCTGGTAGGTGTATATGCTGATTGAACTGCCTTCATTCATACACCAAGGAGAAAAATGCTCTATACTGATGGTTTGATGTGCAAACCATTTGTAAGCAGTACTAGTTTTCCAAGTTGCTGCATTAGCACAGTTGCTCTCTAATGGTCTGCTCTCTCTGTCACACCTATCTCAGTTACAGGCTGATTACCGATTTACAGTAGAAATGTGTGAATCAATAGTTTAGTGCATCAATGAGAGAGCAGCCCGGTAGTGTTTTCCCTTCTCCTCACGATCCGTGGCATCAGCTAGGAAGCTGAATCACAGGGAGTCAGGCTATACACCAGAAACTCCCTGGGAACTGAGAGGATGTATCCCTGGGGAAGAAGTGTCCCAAAAGCCCCATTTTCTGATACCAGCAGCAGGGATTCAAGACAGATGCTTTCCCTTTGCACAAGTGCACACAGAATTAATAGGAGGCAGGAAAGCCCCCGGAGTATAAGACTTGTCTGTTGAAGCCAGGACAGCTTTTGGTTTCTAGTCTTCAAGCCATAATTATTTGACTTAATTATGCTTTTGTAGTCAAGTCTTGTTATTAATAACCCACTAGTGCTTTGAAATGTCTAACATTCATTTAACCCTAGACATGATCCTCTATTTATAAAGCTTGAGGTTTCCTTTATTTCTTCTGTACACACTGCTCTTCTGCTCTTTAAATCTGCACGCTGCTCTGTGTCTTGCCTTTTGTTTTTCACTTAGCTAACCAGATTTCTACTTTGATCTTTGGTTATTTGGGAGTAGAACTTAGTCCCAGTTATTTTTTTCCTCCCTTCCACCTTCCCTTCTCTGACACCCCTTTTGAAAAACTTTATTCTGTTTGTGTAGCATTTCTCGGCTCTTATAACAAGCGCTATTTAATTTCTGGTTGAGGCAAGTAATTATTAGCACTTATCTATCACACAAGTGGGAAAAATTTTTAATATTAGTGAATGATATCAAGAAGAGTTCACTCTCTGGAGGTTTATTTTGAATGGCTTGGAGCATTGACTCAGAGTTGTGTGCTATGGGCACCAGTAGTTCTAGCTTCCTTTCTTTAATTTTCCATATTTCAGCCTTTCAGTTGATGTTTGCTGTTTGGTTTGGGTTGGTTTTGAAGTAGCTTGTAATGCAGAAACAAGGGCAGCTGCCCTTTGGTAATTTATTGATATAGCATTTCTAGTATTGCTTCAAAATTGTCTCACTTGTGCTTTCATGATGAACGTAATTGTATGAAGACGTTAGATTATCTCTTCAAAAGAGGGTCATACTTCAGTAATCAAAAGAGTCTTTTATAGCCTCTTTTTGCAATCTACTGTTAATGTCAAACTTTTCTGTATACTATGATAAAAGGCAATACAGTAAGATATCTTGTATAGTCTTGGTCCAAAGATGTGAATTGCAGCTGAACCTGTACATGTGCGATGCTCAGATATCTTGCTAAAGATCTTAACTTTTCCTATGCTGTAGATTGTAAATTTAAAGTCAGAGATTCCTTTTATTTTTTTCTTCTGCAAGTATGTGTCAAATATTTATTTTCATCTGGATTCTGCCCTTGCCCTGAATTGGATACAAATTCACAGTAAAGTTTCTAAATGGCTGTCAGTTAAGACAAAGAAGGTAGTATAGTGTATTTTGTCTGACTATTGGTATTTATTTATGTGAGCATTGTTTACACAAAATAGCCAATGCAACAAGTGATGTTTTTGCAATTGTTGTGACACATTCCAAATGTGATAGTTTAAAAGATGAAAACAGACAAGCACCTGGAAAAGGGAGCCCTATCCTACAGCTAATTCCAGGTTTGAGGATGCAGACAGACATGGACACTGACATGGAGAGAAAGTGGAGAAGTTTGCAAAGGCTGGCTGTCAAACTGCCTCTGTGGTGCCCTGGTGCTGAGGAGGCATGTGGGCCTCCACCCACACTGAAGACTAGAAGAATGCTCTTGAGTGGAGTTTTAGGCCATAATTTTGGGCAGGGTTGATTTTCCCATTGTCCTTAATAATCTGTGCACTAGGCTGTCCTAAATTGTGGTGCCATCACCACACAGGGAAGCCTTCTGTGAAGCATGCCACTTTAACCATAAGCTCATTTGGTATTTCTGTGCATATGCAGGTATGGCACATTCATCTTATACATAAATCTTAAATAATCTCAGGCCATAGTTGCATGGTCACTTTAAAGTAACACAAATTGCACCTGAAGCTGAGGAAGCAACTTTGCTCATGTCCTGTCTCCCTCCAAAAACTGAACCTGCTCATGACATCATGACATCCCTGTCAGGAATACGAACAGAGGGAGAAGGGGGAGGGATTTGGGCAGTAACAGGTCAAGCATCTGACGTGGCCTTCTGCAGGGAGTGTTGTGGCAGTGCTGTCATGAGGGAAGCAGAGGGATGCTGTGAGTGTTGCAGGGCAGGTGAGACTGCACTTTCCAGCTGAAGAAAAATGTGGATGGGCATTGGGTTAGGAGGCAAAGCATACAGTTTGCACTATATTTGACCTTTTCTAAGGGGAAGTTGAAGATCTGGTAAAGCAAAAGCCTCTGAACCACTTCAGGCATGTAGGAGTGCCTAGTAAAAAAGCAATGTAGATGTAACTACAATATGGAGATACCTAGGCAAGAATGACCTTCCTGTGGTCAACTAGGTCATTATTAGGTTCTTCTAGGATGTTGCAGGTAGCTAATATAAAAAGGAAGATCAAGAGGAAAAAATTAACTTCTGTAAAACAACTTTTTGACACAAGAGAAGAGCCAATGGCTTTTAAAGACCTCTTCAGTCCATTTGTTTAATCAAATAAAGGGCTGAGAACATTAAAATGGCATATCTACTGATTTTCAAGCTTTTGTTGAGCTGTGTATTTCCAGTGAGTCAGTAATTTCCCTCTTACTGTCCTTGATCTATGTAAAGAGAGAACAGGGACAAGCATTTCAGAAGCTGTAAAAGCTTTGTCGTTCAATTACCGTTGTTGAGAACATGGAGTGCTCAAAGAAGCTGTTTGAAAGGAAAACGTAGCTTTTACAGCTTCCAAAATTGTTGTGACAGGCTTTATTGTGGTCCTTGTCTTATCTTTTTCTGAGGAAATTGAAAGTGAGCAGCCACTTTAAAAGCTTCTTTTCTGTCCTTCTCCCAGCCCCTTTCCAACATGTTAAATGGGATGCAAGTTTGTGCCTCAAGAGTGATGTCTAATCTGATGAATCTTTTGAGCTAAGTGCTGCCCTCTTAACTCTCCAAGCTCCGTCTGTACAAATGTATTCAGAGAGCAGAGAGCTTCTTGATGTTATTTTGCATTTATCTTTCACCCATGCAGGTAGGATGGCTATGCATTATTCCAGCTTTAAGGAGAGCAGGATCTCCTAAGCTGTGAAGAAAAGGCTTTATGTTGGATGTGAATGAAACAGGCTTCCTACAACCTTAAGATGGTGTCCTGAGGATGAGCAGATAATTCCTTTTATGTCTATCTTTCTTGTTCTTTATCTGCATTAGAGAGGCCAGCCATGCTACTTTTGAAGTTTGTTTGTGCTCAGGAGAATTCAAGACATCTGTTTGCCCGATGTTTTTCTTGGATGAGTGAAGAAAGGGCTGTGTAGCACCCAACACAGCAGCATACGACCAGGTGGTTTACTGACTGTGCTGACACATTTCCAGGCTGGTAAAGATACTGACTGAGAGAAGTGATGTAAATATAGTGAAAATTAATTTTACGGAAGAAAATTGAGTAAATATTTTGGGAGGTTCTGGTCTGTTCTCTTGAAATTCTGTCAAATTCCAGAAGCAATAACTAGATCCAAAATTATATAGCATACTCTGAAAAAACTAATTACATTCCTGATGATGTAACATGCAATTTCAACTGCTGGTAATCTATACAGGTATAAACTTATAATTGTTAAACTTGAAGTCAAGAATTTTATAATCTAGGCATCAAAAATCTTGGCATTTAATACTTCTAGGTCTATTTTCACCATTGTTTTAAATTCATGTTAGCCATGTTCAAAATTAAATATTTTAATGCAATATTTCTTGATGAAGAGTAGCTGGCTTTTTATATACCTTTCCCAAAGAAAGAATAATTAAAATAAATGTGAAGTTCAGAAAGACTTGGTTTATTATAATATGCATTTTATAATAGAAGAAATAGCTGAAAGCAAGGCTAATGAAAGCAAAGGCCAGTAGTGAAAGTTTAGTAAATTGTAATGGTTTTAATTTTAGACAGTCACTGAAGGCAAACATTTCATCTGTAGATCTGAACACATTTTATTCTAAAATTAATGGAAATTAGGTAGAGCTAACTGAGGGATGAAATTTTTAAAAGAACACTCTAAAACCTGCATGTGTAGAATCCATGGGCTTGAAAATACATGGGCAGCTTCTGCCAGACATCATAGTGTTTCCCTTCATGTGCACCAGGGAGCATGTAGGTCGCTGTACACATGTGTGAAAGCAGCAATTGATGCCAACAGATAACACAAAGAGGTTTGCTTCATTTCTTTGTGTATAGCAATGGAAGGGTTTTTTTCCTTACTATAGTAAAACTGTGACAAAAACACTGTACCAACTTGCCATTAACTAATGAAAGATGTAATATTTCAGTTCCATTTCACCAATTTCCAATTTTTGGAAAATAAGCCCAAGTCTAGAATGAAGGGTTTCAGGAAGACCTACCCCAGCTTATGTTCTAAAGCAAATTGTACTAGTGCTCCTGTTACTCAAGCTGAATCCCAACAGTTCCTTTTCCAACCCATGGTTTGATAAGACAAGGGAAAATTGAACTTAAAAGGTTTCTTCTAAAGATCCAGATCTCTTACATTCAGGCTCTAGTGTCTCTCTGAAATCATACTTCAGACACCATCCTCTTTTCCCTGGATCCCTCTGTAGGACAGGTACTGCTCATACAGTTCTTCTGCTGCAGACAAAGAAGGATGACACAAGAATGCTGTCTTCCAAGAGCTCAGGTTTAGACAAGCAGCCTGCTCAAGGAGGGGAGAGATTAAGAAAACTATGAGATACTTCAGAAAAAAATATCGTTTGGGATTCTAGCAAAAATTTTGATTTTAAGTAATAAGTTCTTTTTCTGAAACTTTTGGTAGAAAAATCTCCACTATTCTAATCATCTGTAGTCCTCAATTACAATGGAAAATAAAGCAAGAAAGACAAAACTGCATGTGAGAGCCAGTCCATTAATATCTCCCATTCAAAAACACAAACATACCTAATGAGCACTGTGATACTAGCAAAAAAAATATCTCTACAAGATAGAAAATCTTTACAGAAGAAAGAGTTAGGGCCTAAAAGCCTCTGTTTCTGTGGGCATATTACAAGTCCAGGGTGAAAGTCATGAAGTTCCTTCTCTGCAGTGAGTTTAAAAAACCAAAAACTTAAGTGAATGACATTTGACAAATCAATGAGAAAGTAAACAAAATATCTATAAAAAAATACAGAAACCAGTGAGATGTAAATCGTAGCAGGCGTATTTTCTATTTTTCACTGATAATTATGGCTCTTTGAGAGAGACAGAGGTGGAAGGAAGGAAAGCTAAACCTTTCAAGTTTTCTCTATTCTCCTTTTCATGAATAAGGACTGAAAAAGTGCTAAGTGAATCAATATAACCCTTATTTTGAATTGTGGAATGCTAATCATACTCCTCAAGAGAAAGTGGCATATGTTTCTTTTGATAGCATGCTATTGATTCCTTGCCTCATTAAAGTCTAAAATGCAGGTGAGTTCTTTCTTTAAAAAAAAATAATACCATTTGGTGTAAAAGGTGCTTTTAATAATTTCTTTGCTAGTAACTGACATCCTGTTTCTATGGTTTAGTGATAAACACATTTCAATTAAAACCTACTTGATAATGGATCTACTGATATTGTGGGTATATTAAAATTTAGCACTTTGAGAAAAGTATTCCTCATTATATATAAGACTAGCCAATACAAACTTCAGAAAAGTTACAGTATTCATCACACACACACAAAGACTGAAAGAATTTTAAGGGTTCCAAGTTTCATCTTTGGTGCTTACAGAACCACTTCATTTAGTCTTTGGTATTTTTGTCATTATACAATCATGAAATGCTGGTCTCTTGTCTACATAGAGCTGTACATGAAGGGAGCTATTTCAGATGCCTCACTCCCTTTTCAGCTTCTCTGATCTGTTGTTTTTTTCAACATCAGTCCTACATGAGACCAAAAGGTTACTTTCATAGCCATATACCAGACCCTATCTTTAGCTAAATTGGGTAGAGACCACATCTTATAGGTAGGGAAGTTCTTAAGTTCCTAATAATGTTTTTTCTTGTTCTTCTCCCTCTTCCTTCATCCTTATGCTGATGTTATTTCTGCAGATGAAGACATTAATTTTAAGCCTAGAGAAGGCAGTAAAATACATATCAACAGTCTTCACCAAGAGGATAAGGAGAGAGAGACTTGCACCAAAAGCTTGAAATTATTTTTCAAATACCTATGCATTAAGTAAGCCAAAATTAAACAAAAAACCCCTTATAGGTAGTGATTACTACATTTTAAAGATTACTAAGAGTATATCCTTTTTTCCTGCTCTCTTGAGAGAATCTCACAGGGCCTCAGTAGGTAGCTGTGGAGTTAATATGGCAGGTAGTATAGCAGGGTCCTCAGGGGCCACCACCACACATGAGAGAGGAGAAAGTGAAGAACTGAAGGACACTGAGCGTGAAGATCTCCTTTTTCCAAACTCTGCCTCTGTGCATTATCATTCTTTGTTATACTCTCAGTCTCTTTTCATCATTGCTATACCTTCTTCCTCTTCAAAACTCACCTAGAAATAAAATTTCCTTTATTCTCATCAGGGCAAGTCTGAGAGAAGAGTATTTGTTGAGGTTGCTGCCTCAGTCAGACAAGGTGAAAGTTGATGATGTGGATTTCCAAAACAGTTGTGCAGAGAATTCAGGGAGACTATCCAGGTCATCCTCCACCTCTGTCTGTCTCTCTCTCTGTAAATATGAAGAAATGGGTTTTAATGACCTCATTGAGGAAAGAGAGATGTTCACCTTGTGTGCTCTCCACTTCTTTATGTGAAAGTACAGTGGTCATTCTTGCAGCCACCTCTGGAGCAGTGGGAAAATTTATGGATAAAATCTCCCTTTCTTGCTGAGAGGCATGCTTTGTCATTGCTGCTGGAAGGTGGAAATAAGGAGCAATAAACCACTGTGTCCTGGGAATGACGGCAAAGCAAGCTAATGCCTCACTTCTCACCCTTCCCCAACTGCCCTGTGGGGCAGATGGTCACTAAGCAAATGGCAAGTCCCACAAGTCAGGTGTGTAGTCTGCTGCTGTTCCCCTGTCAAAGTAAGAAGTACAGAATAACTAAAAATGTTGTAAAAACATCCATGTCTTATGGCCCTATGTTCTTAACTATGTTTTTGCCTTTCCTCATTGTTTTGTTCCATCCCCATTGCTGTTTGATTGCCTGTGAAATGGATATAAGGGGAGAAACTCAGCAGGGTATTCACAGCCACTAGAACAGTCTCTGACCATCCTAGCTGAGCTGTTAAAGTTTAACACTGATTTGCATGTTGCTATTTTTCTACAGGCTTTTTACCTGCTAAAAGTGCTGAAGGCTTCAAAAAACAGTTTTTACTTGAGGTGACAGAGATTCTTCTGCATTACATTATGAGAATTTGTGTAAGAGAAAATAAAGTCTTGGAGTTTCACCACCTTCATAAGGTTATGGGAAGCTTGCAAGGTCTCAGCCTGGAGCTGTCTGACCAGCCAGAGCCCTTGGAACCAATACTTGCTGAATAGAAGGATGCCTTAAAATACAGAGTTAAAACAGGTAAAGTAGCAAAACCACACATGCCTCAATTTTTACATTGTTTTGTGGATGCTTGAAATATTGATTCATGGATTGGAGTAGATTTGTATGAAAAGCTCAGGTTTATCAAATGTGTAGTATACCTTTTGTAGTAATTCTCCATTTCCAGTGATGTTCATGATGTGAAAAGGTTTTGTTATTACTGGAGACACTTGGTGAAAAGAGATGTATTGCTCTGGGACCAGTTAACAGATCAGAAGAGTAATTTGTGCTGCCTCATTTAGAGGTCCCTGCATGGTCAGTGAAGAAAAGTAGTCTTCCATAGCTGATGCAATATGTATTACTTCGTTACTTAGATACTGAAGTTTGATATGTACCTATCAATGCAATGGGAAAATGCCCTCTTTACTCCCTCATTAATGTTAACATTACCTAAAACAGTAATGCTTTTGCAGGTCTGGCTTGGGTTTTGCATTTTTCCATTTTCACCCTCTTTCTTTTAATTATGACATTGCTTATTACATGCCTGGCTGATTTCCCATGTCCTTTTCCCCCCTCAATTTTCAGCTAACTTCTTTCCTGTTTTTACAAAGGTATCAAGTAGAACAGAGTCCTTAACTCAGTACAGTCCAGGAAGAATCAGAATGATGTAAAACCATCTGATTTTGTGCAGATAATCAAGGCCATATGGAATTTGAGCCCTAAAACAATAAGGATGCTTCTGAAAACCTGCCAAAATGAATGACTTCAGCAAACATGTATGTCATCCTAATGTGGATATAAAATTTAGTTAATTATCTTTTTTTAGTAGTGCCTAATGCTTTACAGCTTCTATTATATCCTCCTCTGAGGAATGTCTCTTTTCCAACATTAGTGTGAAATGTCTTGTATTCCATATTGATTTTCTTTTAACTACTTACTTTACCAAACACAGTAGAGTGTGAGCTGGAAAAACTATTTATTACAGAAAATCTGTTTCACTTGTTTATCATTTTAGGCCATCCTCACTCTTTCAATCAGTTTTTAGTGGCCTTAGCACCAATGGTCTAGCTGGGAGATGGTTCACAGCTACAGTGAATTCAAATATGGACGTGCTGTAAATACCAGTCTCTTGTAGTAAGTGAAGTTATAGCAATTACTCCTGTATCTTAGCCTTTTAGGGCAGCTAAACCCAAGGTGTGGTCATACATCTCTTTTTTTCAACAGTGGTAGACAGCATCTGTGTAAGGAACTATTTTCCTGACTCTATTCCCTGTTCTCTCCTGCTCAGCAAGAGGTATGACAAACATTCTGTACAGGACACCCATCCTGGCTGAAAGCCTTAGCTGAGAGCTGCTACTTGTATTTGGATATGGAATTTTATTTGCAAAGGACTGAAAAGGCCTCATTCACCTCTGGCAGGTTATAGTATCATTTGCAAGGGTAAAAATGGACTGATATTATAAAATGCATAAAACGCTATTTTTTGTTCCTGATGTTTGCAATCAAAGTAAGCATTCATTCAGCTTCACTGGTGATAGCAAAGCCATTGTTCATAACTAATTTAATCATTATGAAAATATAGCATGCAAACAAAACTTACTGCTTATTAGCCTAAATTTTTGCACACTGGGCAGTCTTGGCTGTGTGGAAAAAATTGCAAAGTTCAAAAGGCCACCCAGCATTCTGCCTGAATGTGTTTTTCCTTCCTTGATTTAACACTCTGCTTCTTATTTGTTATTTCCTCCTCATGCTACTTGTTACTTAGTAGCTGAGGTTACCCTAATCTGGTTTTTACTTCACATGTTGGTGTGATATATTTTTCTGGGTTGGTTAGATTTTAGTTACTCTGATGTTCTAAGCTAAATGCATGGAACTGGAGTGTTACAGACTTAAATGATTTAACCAGAAAATAGCAATGCTTCAATGTCATGTCTAGTAAGTCTGTACTGAATACATGCTTTTTATCAGCTTGGTTGTAGACATCTACTTTAAAATAATTGAAGGGCAGCAAGTTTATAGGAAAGTTCAGTTAAAGGAAAAACAGAAAACATTATCTTGGAGTCAAGTACTAGGCAATAGTATCTAACTATGCCCTATAATCACCCTGTAGAAATCTGTTTGCAGGTAAAAATCTGTACGGCTTTGTAATCTAATAGAGAAGTGTAAACTAAGAAAAATTGATTTCAATTGTAAGTCATTAAGTAATGTAGTATTTTGCATGTTACATAATCTACTTTTGCCAAACCCAGAGTGTTCTCCTCTGCATTACAGGTGATAGAAAACAATCTGCAAGGCTTTTCCCCCTGTAAGTGTTACTGGCTGTAATTCTCAGCTGCCTTCAGGCTTGTTTGGAGTCAGATGATCAAGTGGGCTGGTATTGCCCAGTAATGTCTGTGTACTAAATGTGCCTTACTAGGTAGTATTGGTTTTCTGACTGTCTTACAGGTCAATTTTGGATAAATGTTTAACTCCCTCTACAACATGTGTCAGGTAGCTGTCAAACCCTCCTGCTCCACAGAGCACAAATTGACAGGATTGTAATTTTACCTTAAACCACCCCTCAATGCTTTGAGTTTATTGTAGTCTCACAGAGGAAGTCTCAAATGCGATGGTGTAGCACAAAGACTCTGCTGCACAGTCCAGTTTTTGTTTTCAGCAAAATTAACTGAAGCCATTACTGTGAAATGCTGGAATATTTCAGTCCAAGGTGCTACAGCTCACAGCTCACACATAAATTCAGTTAATTTTGTAGCAAAAGTCTGTATGTGAACTACAGTCTATAGAATCAGTAGGTACAATTACAGTGTCCAATGACCTCCTAACTGTGTATCAAAAATGCAGCAGCATTCTCCCCTGCAGAAAGGTAAATATTAGTGCACTATGGTCTTGCTAAACCAAACCATCTGTTCAATGATATTTCTCGTGCACTGTGAAATACTCTTAAAATGAGCTGTTACTTTTGAGGGAAAAAAAAAAATATGCATGACTTCACATAGGAAATGTCTTCTATGGTCACTATCATGAATCAGAAGAATGCACTAGAAGAAAATGCATCAGAAGAAAATGCACTAAATGATAAGATGCAGAGAATTTTTAACAGGTGGCAAGATTTTCTCCACTTAAGGAGAGCAAGACAGTAACAATGTCTATTGGTTATGTCTGTCTATGGATTCCTGTAGCCTCTCTGGATTAAGAGAGGTTTTCTACTTAGATTAGGCTCTAGATGAAGATGAGTTTTTGAAAGGCAAATAGAGCTTGCCACAAGTTAGGCAGTAACTTTTACTTTCATTTTAATCTAGAAGAAAACAGCAGTGGAACAATTTTGGAGGCAGAAAACTTTGGTTATAAATTTTAAAATATTATTTAAAATTTCAGCCTGTAAATTATTACAACTGAAAAATACTAAATGTAGTAAAATGTTGTAAGTATACATGCTCAGCCTAAACAACTCCAGATAGAAGCACCTCCAGATTTGGAGGTACTAGTTTTTTTTTTTTTCAATTAGATGACAGAAGTCAGCCTCAATTAAAAACCAAATGAAACCAAAGTAAAATCACCAAAACCCCCCCCAAAAAAATCACAAAAACAAACAAACAGCAACAAGCTACAACTTTTTAAAAAGAAATTGACTTCAGTGTTAACTTATGGTCAGCTAATTCCTCCTCCTTGATGCTTTCGTGTTCTTTGAACTCAGGACTTAACAGGTCAAGGAAAAGTATCAAATGGGCCTAAAAAATTATAACTGTATAAATAGTGCTGTAATGCCCATGCCAGTGCACACAATCTGGGACTCTGAAAATTCCAAATGTTTCATAGTGTGTGTGAAGGTACTCTTAGTGATCTAGAAACCTCTGGTCCCTGATTTGAGCCTGTGGTGCTATGGGCTTCTGAGTCACAAGAATTGTGATGTTTAATGTAAGCATCTGCATCCTCCAGGTGTGTGAACCTTGAATTGTGTGGAGGTCTGCATAAGCATATTGTCTAGAAATCACTGTTACCTAAAGGCAGCCCACTGAATTGAACATCTTTTCCTCCTTGCTACTGCAGAGAAGGAGCATTTATATCTTGCTGACCTGTATTGGCAAATTAACCTCAAAAACACATGTTGATATCCATTTTTTTCTTTCTCTCTCTCTCTTTTTTTTTTTTTTTTTTTTTTTTTTTTTTTTTTTTTTTTTTTATTGTTTTTTTTTTTTTTTTTTTTTTAAAAAGAGTGAGAAA